>CM032886.1:6170000-6187500 GCA_019176425.1 Megalops atlanticus
CATTTGTTAACGATAAACAAACAGGCTCTCAATCCGGCGGTGAGTTTGGGAGTTTTTTTTCTAGTGGGAGCACTGAGATGAGAACAGAGTATGAGGCCTCCCTTTCAAAGAAGCAGTAGCAGCTCTTTACAAAGAAACAACAGACCATGCTGAGTGCTGTGCGTGTGAGAAATTGTAAGGCCATGCATGTAACAAAACAGGTCTACCTCCAGGGAAATGCCAGCGTGTTTTCAGATAGATCAGTATCTACTACAGTGTGGTGCAGTAGTAAGGAGCGGGACTTGTAGTCAAAATGTTGGTCGGGTGCTGCTTTTGTACCCTTGGGCAAGGAACCCAGAATTGCCTCAGTAAATATTCAGTTGTACAAATGGGTGAAATTGTAATCTATGTGAGTTGCTCTGAATAAGAGCATCTGCTAAATGACAATAATCTAATGTTATGTAATGAATGCTCGTGTTTGTGTTTGAATTAAGCAAAAATACTGAGACTCCATCTTGCTCTACATGTCACCCTGTTTAACTCCACATGGCAAAGTCTTTTCATTTCTGTCCCTTGAACCTACACAGTCACTGAAGTCGCCATGTGTAACGCACGAGAGAAGAGATGCTGATATGATCAGCGACGGTTGTCAGGGTGGCAGGCGTGTGATATTGTCTGTGTGCGCCGCAGCAGCCCGGAGAATTGCATTGATACACCTGTCAGAACGCGTTGGCCTAATTTCCAGTGCTGAGTCGTTCATTCGCCCTGCTGCGTGTGAACTGGGATGAATGGAGCAGAGATGTGCGGGGTGGGCACTGTGATCGACCGTGTCTGTGGATGTGCGTCTGTGTACGCTGATCGCTCCTCCCATCTCACCCAGTAATGCGTAATCCTACAGACGTGCCCTCAGACGAGGGAGCAGCGTCTGTGCTGTCATTCTGTGGCATTGTTACTGTGCTGTAAGCTGTGCTGTGATTCTGTGCTGTGAGCGTTGTTGCCTGTGCTGTGAGTGTTACTGTGCTGTGAGTGTGTAGCATTGTTACTGTGCTGTGAGTGTGTAGTGTGTTACTGTGCTGTGAGTGTGTATTGTTACTGTGCTTTGTAGTATTGTTACTGTGCTGTGAGTGTGTAGCATTGTTACTGTGCTGTGATCCTGTAGCAGTGTTACTGTGCTGTGAGTGTGTACATTGTTACTGTGCTGTGAGCATTCATGTAGCACAGGCGGCAGCGTAGCATAGTGGTAAAGAGCAGGGCTCGTAACTGAAAGCTTACTGGTTCGATTCCCCGATGGGACGCTGCTGTTGTACCCCTGGGGAAGGTACTTAACCTAGATTTGCCTCAGTAAATATCCATATAAATGTATAACATGTGAAACAAAAAAAAAATTGTAACCTGTGTAAGTTGCTAAATGACAGTAATGTAATGTAATGCAGTCGCTGGGCTGTGATTCTGTACTGTTAGCAGTGTGCTGTGATTCCCCCTTGGGTGAGCGAATGGTACTGATACCCACACTCAGAGAGCACGGACACTGCTCCTCCCTCTGCGGTCCCTCGCTCCCTCCGTTCCCTGCGTGACGCCCCTCTCGGACCCCTCTGTGACACGCGGAGCCGGCGACGTCCCCTCTGCACGGCCCGCAGTCGCATTACTCATGCTGTGTGTGTCTCCTGCGCCGGGCGCTCAGGTGGCAGAGGAGTCATTAGCATGCAGGCAGCACAGGCCTCATTTGGAGCCCTAATTCGCAGGCCGTTTAATTAAAGGCGTATCGACGGGACGGTCGGGCCCCGTGATGGATGGAGACGGCGCAGCATCCCCGGCAGTTTTGGGAGGGGCGGGAGGGGGGGTGTGATGTGTTTGCACAACGAGAGGCGAGCAAGAAGGCAGTCGGTCCGCATTCCGCCCCTCATCACTCTCTCGAATCTCTTTCATCACGTCTGCCTCGCTCCTCTGTCCTTCCCTAACTTTCCTCCTTCCTCTCATCTGTCTCCAGATCCCTCTCTTCCTCCCCCCCTGCACCGCAGCGCCTGCGCTCGTTCTTTTCCCTCTCTTCCCCCTCTCTCTCGCCCTCCTCTCCCACCGTCATCCCCTCCTTTTCATCTTCTTTAATACGGCTTTGAGCCGAGGAGCTGTGTGGGTTGTGATTTGCTCTGACAATCATGGAATACGTGTCTGGTTTGCATCGGAAAGCTTGCAAATAAGAATATCGCTGAGGCGATGGGGCCGCAGTCTGGTGCAGTGGGTAGGAGCTGAGCTCGAAACCAGAGCATGTCCGGTTCAAAACCCTGGCTCTGCTGTTGTGTTCGTATCCTGGACTGCTTCAGTACATACCCAGGTGTACGTTCACTGTGGCAGTCACCTTTGGTAGGGGTTCCCACTAAGCTTTCTGCTGTCTTTACGGAGCACTGATGTGAATGTTCTTACACTGAGGATCATTTGAGGTTATGAAATCTGCCTTCTGTCAGTCACATTCACATGCTAATTGCCATGTTTGGGGAGAACGGTGTTTTGATATAGGCTACAGCTCCTTTTTGAGACATGCATTATTCACCACACAACACTCATTGAGCGTGTAACATGAATGATTTAATACCAATAAAGGGATAGCGATTGGGTCTTAGCACACGGATTGGAATAATTTTGTTATAATTTATCTGCTGCAAAGTGGTTTAATTTGAGTCTCTACTCCACAGTCCATACTCTTCATAAAGCCTCCTGTTTCTTTGTGTCAAGGTTCTCGTCCAATCACACGAGACTTCTGTTCATTCAGGGTTCCCATCCAATCACACGAGACTTCTGTTCATTCAGGGTTCCTGTCCAATCACACGAGACTTCTGTTCATTCAGGATTCCCATCCAATCACTTGAGACTTCTCGAGACTCTGCTTCAGAGAGCTCCAGCAGGGACTTTATTTGTGGGTTCAAAGCCAGTGAACTTGCTTCTGACAGGGGCATGCGCTTCACTTTTGACCATGCAGGTCTAGGCTGATTAGACATCATCTGTGTGTGTGTGTGTTTGTGTGTGTGCGTGTGTTTGTGTGTGCGTGTGCGTGTGCGTGTGCGTGTGTGTGTGTGTGTGTGTGTGTGTGTGGTCTGAGTGGGTGTGTGGAAGGAGCCTCTCAGTGCCTAAACTGACCAGACTAGACCTGGAACAGCTATCTTCAGCTGTCTGATATTAATTACAGGCCGCGCTGAAGAGGGCTATGGAAATGAGAATTCAAACAGTACCGGGTTTTTAGGGCCAATGACAGGGTTTGTGGGACAAAACTATGTGGTAACCCATAATCCATCTGATATGCAGTTTCAGCTCTTTAAATCAGTCGTTTAGAATATGGCATCTTGTTCTGTTGCAGCCGCATTGAATTGTTTGCAGCGGTACTGCACCGTAATTCTGGATACAGTGGCCCTCTCTTTGTCTGAGAGGAGCTGGATCTGCTGTGAACGCACTGTAAGTCCCTTCAGAGAGTTTCTTTGGTGGGTTGCTATCAGTCAGTTTGCTTTATAGCACTGTGGATTTGTCCTGTTTTCTCTTGGGTCGCTGGGTTCAGGTGAATTTCACCGCAGAGAGCTGAGTGGAAGCAGCTGTACAGTGTGTTAGTCTGTCATTGTGTTACTGATGATACCACTGTGTGCATATGTGTGCAAGTATGGGAGAAGGCTCTGTCGGTGTATTTTTGCACTTTAGCGAACCTTTGTGTGTGTGTGTGTTTGTGTGTGTGTGTGTCTGTGTGTCTGTGTGAGTGTGTGTGTGTGTGTGTGTGTGTGTGTCTGAGTGTGAGAGTAAGTGTTAGGGTGTGAGTGTGTGTGTGTTGGATGGGGTGTTGGAGAGTCTGGCTGGTATGTGGGAGTGGGGAGCAGCTTTGACAGTCTAATCCTGCATCCCAGCGTGTCTTTGTGTGGGGAGGAGGGGTCGAGAGGAGAGCGAGGGTGGGGCTGACGGAGGGGGGAGAGGAGAGACCGGGGTCAAACGCAGAGAGAGAGGGAGAGAGAGGGAGGGATCACATGCGAGAGGGAGAGAGGGGCTTCCTCAGCCTTCCGTCAAAGGGAACAAAGAGTCCCCCGAAACCCCCCGCCGCCTGACTTTTAACGCAGCGGATCCGCAGGCCATCGCGACGTCAGGCCGTCCCTCTCCCGCGACCCCTCTCCGGACCGGCCTTCCCCCCCTGCCTTGGCCCTCTCCTCCCCGGCGTTTCGGCGCGGGCTCTGGGGCTCGGGAAGCGTTCGTCGGTCGTGCTGTCCGCGGCCCGCCCGTCGCCGCGGCGACCGTGGTCTGCGGCCGGCCCGCTCTCGGCACGCGCCGACACCGCCCGGGCGCCGCTCCGTTCCGAGCCGCTGGGCCCGGGACCGCAGAGAGGTACCACGGCTCAAGCCTTTCTCCTTTTATTACTGGTGTTGAGGGAAGCTGGGACGGCCGGTGGGGGAGGGGGGGTGTTGGGGGCAGTGGAGACGGCTCTGCGGCCACTCGGAGCTGGATCCGTCTGTCATATGACTTAACTTAACTCTGACTGTCTGTGGTTTGCAGTTATATGCTTACTCTGCGCGCTTGTGTGTGGAATATTTTATAAAACATTTTGAGAGGAAAGGATATGTGTGGTTATGCAAAAAAAGCTGGAAGGTCTGTCTTTTTCATACATAGTGCGTGACATGACACCCACTGTAGGCTGAAATTACTGCACATACAAGTGCAGATTTTGATGATTGAAAAGTGTGCCATTCCAAAATGAGTTTTTAAATTGCTTTATACAAGCAGTGCTTTTATATGCATGTCATATGGATGCACAGTGTGGGTACCTGTGTCTCTGTATGTGCTGAGACTGAGTGTTAGTCTGAGTGTGTCTTGTGTGTGTGTGTGTGTGTGTGTGTATGCTGCCTGTGTGTGTGTGTGTATGTGTGTGTGTGTATGCTGTGTGTGTGTGTGTGTGTGTGTGTGTGTGTGTGTATGTGTGTGTGTGTGTGTGTGTGTGTGTGTGTGTGTGTGTGTGTGTGTGTGTACAGTATCCTCTCCTCAGGAGTGGGCGAGTGTGGCGTCTCCCGCAGACAGCCGTCTCCTGGGAGCAGGGATGACAGCTTGCACATTGCTCTGCGTGTGTGGAGGCAGCGCATGGAAACCAAATGCTTTCCACTGTAAATATTTAGCTCTCTGTGGCTGTGTGGAAGACAGCCTCATCAAGGGCCTGGAACGGAGCTCCGCCGTCTGGCGCTGTGTCTCAGAGAGACAGAGAGAGGGAGGAGCTGCGTGCGTGCGTGTGTGCGTGCGTGCTTACGTACGTGTGTGCTCGTGTGTGTGTGTATGCTCGTGTGTGCGTGCGTGTGCGTGGGAGTGGGTGGGTGTGTGTCTGTGTGGTGGAGGGGGGTGTACAGGAAAGGGGGTGCAGCAGGAGATAGGAGCTAGGGGAGATTAGAAGCCTCAGGCTCCTGTCTGTGTGTCTGGACTCCACTGGCTGGTTAGATGGATACTCAGCTGGCACTGAGATAAAGCACATGAAACTCTGTGTGTGTGTGTGTGTGTGTGTGTGTGTGTGTGTGTGTGTGTGTGTGTGTGTGTGTGTGTGTGTGTGTGTGTGTGTGTGTGTTCTTCAGAGACATCACACAGTGTGCCCTGGAGGGGTTTGAGCGGTGCACATGACAGGTTCAGGTGTCTGATTGGACAGGAACGCCCTACTTTACTGTGGTAATCATGCTTCATAGCCTCAGGAACAGCTCCAGCTTCACCCACACCCAGATCCTCTGTTCCCTCACAGGGAGTGTCATGGATCCCAGTCTTTAAGATGCTCTTTTTTTCCATCCCTGCAGTCAGAACTGCAGGCGTGGCTAAATCTCAGCCAGGTAGCTGAAACAGAAGCGCTGGAACTCCTCCAGCAGGGCGGCGCCGTCTCCTGTCACCGCAGAGAGAAGCTCTCCGCCCCACACGCAGTCTGTCTCCTGCGCGGGACGCAGTCTGTCTCCTGTGGGGTAGAGATAAGGGCGTGCCGGAGGGGTCTGGAACAGGGCAGGAGGGGAGCAGACGCTGGGCACGGCGCCAGGCGGCTGCCGGAGGGATCTGTAGCCTGGCGACGTCCCGGTCTCAGAGAGCTGCATCTGAGATCTGACATACCTGCGTGTTGTGGTTTGTATCTACAGGAGAGCTCAGGATAACAGTGAATGATAGTATTTACCTCATTCAGCTGCAGCCGTGTCTGCCCAGCGCTGCCTGAAGCATTCTCCGCTTTCTCACGCCGTGTGAAACTCCTCAGCTGCCTCCTTTCCTGGACTGGAGCCTGCAGCTCCCAAGCTGAACTCTCGCTACCCCGCAGTGGTAGTGCATTAAGAGTAGGGCTCGTAGTCAAGAGGTTGCTAGTTCGATTCCTCGCTGTGGCACTGCTGCTGTACCCTTGGTGCAACCAGCCGAGTCCGTGCGATACACTGCAGCGCCCCGTTGGAGGGGAGGGAGCGGTCCGTACGCAGCCTGGGCAGCAGTGTAATGCTGTAGTAAGGAGCAGGACTCGTAACCGAAAGATTGCTGGTTCGATTACCCGCTGGGCCACTGCTGGGAAAGGCACCCTAACCCTACAATTGCCTCAGTTAATATTCAGCCGTATAAATGGATAACATGTAAAGTTGTAACCTATGTAAGTCGTTCTGGAAAAGAGCATCTGCTAAATGACAGTAATGTGATATAATGCTTTCTGTAGGTCTATCGAAAGTGACGTCCTACATGATATGAAGACAATCCAGTGTAACCCGTTTGTGTGCATGTGACTACATCAGGCATGACTGATTATCTGCCATGTGTAAAAGCGGAATGATCTGAGCTCAGGGACTTTCCTGCATAGTCCGAGAGACACCGATTGGCCGCCTGGGTTTAGGGAGAGCTGGATGAGCAGCAGCTCGATAGCCATCCGTCAGTCGTGGGCACGTCTCTGTAGCAGTGGGAGAAGCACTGAGGCTTTTAGCCTTCTTTCATTGACCTGTGAGTGTCAGCTGCAGAAGACTCACAACCGCTTGCTAATTAGATTGCACATTTCGGAGGAAGCAGAGGGGCTCTGATTGAGCACTCGGCAGTCCATTTCATTTACTTTGGGGGACTGCCTCGTTAGGCCTTCTCACCTGGGACGCTGGGCGAATCAGGAGGGAGAAGGTGTGGTGTGGTGGTTTGGGGGCCAGGCTCCAGGCTTATCCTTGAGGAAAGTGCTTGACCTGCGCCGTCTCTGTTAAATACCCAGCTGCACAAATAGATGATGTACACCAGTATCATCTGCGCATTTCCCTGGGCGAGGGCCGCGTCTGCAATGCAAATTAACGGAACGGAGGCGCGGTCTCCCGGAGGGTGTGGGGAGAGGCCGAGAGAGGGGGCATCAAAGGAGAACGAGCCGCATGCGCAGCGGTGACCGGGAGCAGGGGACAGAGCAATATCTCTGTGTGCTCGCCGTGTCAGAGCGGAAACGGCAGGTCCCTCGGTGGAGCCCCCCACCCGATCGATACGGCTCGAGCCGGGCCCCCACAGCGCAGGTGTTTGTCTGCTGTCCTGGATTCACCCTGCCTCTGGGTGCGGTCACATGACCAGGCCTCATGGTGCTCAGAAGCGAATGCCTCTCTATCAGACTGTGCTGAAGAACCCCTCACAGTCATGCTGACCCAAGGGATTCACAACTCACTGGCTTTTAGCACAGGGCCAGTGTTTCAAATATTGCAAAAAGCTGTTCTGCGGAATACACATTCATATACCAGCTACTGCATATACTGTCCTGCTCGGTGCTTTAAGATGTTTTCTAAAAATGCCAAAAATATAAAACCTTAACAACATCTTGAAACATTGGGCCGAGGACGTGGATTGGGTTGTGTGCAGTCACTCAGATGACAGCATGCACTTTCGCTTAAACTGAGCTGCTAGCAGACAATGAACAGACGATAGCCTGCTGCCACTGGGGAGCATCTATCACCCTGGCAATTTAAAAATGACGACACTGGAGAGGTGTGTTATCTCCCTCCCCAGTGATCCTCATGCTTAGGGCTTTGAGTTGACCCCGGGCTCCCATGGTGCACCACTTCACAGGGTCCCGGTGTTAAAGCAGCAGGAGATGGGCTAGGGTACCTTGCATTCGTGCTCCAGCCAGAAGCAGCTGTTTGCTGCATAGGGCCCAGGCATAAAGACATGCACATCCGGCTGGAATAATTCAGAAGTCTGAAGTGAGAATCTGCAGTGTGCCGTGTGTCTCCGTGCGGTCAGCGGACGCGTTAGACCTGCACTGAAGGCTGTCCGCGCTGTTCCAGCTTGATGAATGGCTCCCGGTTTGGGGGAATAATCCGGCATTGTGTCTGCGGACGGGCTCCACCACGCGCCGGGCGGCACGGCGCAAAGCCCCGCGCCAGGTCTGTCCGGCCCGCCCGGGCGCCCCCGTACACTGCGGCTTTGTCTCCGGGGCCGTGCCCCCGTCCCGAACACTGTCCCATTGATCGCTGAGTCACCGGCGCGGGACCCAGCGATGTGCAGGAGACGTGAGTCACACCCACGTTACACACATGCAGGCAGCAGAGGGGCGTCGTGGTGAGGAGCAGGGCTTGTAACCGAAAGGTTGCTGGTTCGGTTCCCTGCTGGGGCACTGCTGTTGCACTCTTGGGCAAGGTACCTAACCCACAATTGCCTCTGTAAATATCCGGCTGTATAAATGGACAGAATTGCAACCTATGTAAGTCACTCTGGATAAGAGCGTCTCCTAAATGACAATAATCATCCGTTCTGCCGAGTCCTTCTCTGTCTTCAAGAAATATCTGGAGACACAGCTTCCGTTCTCACCTGTGCACCTGAAACACTACCACCTAAAGGAATTTTTCATGTTTCAAAACTGTTTCCTACTAAACTATTAAAAAATCGAATGCTTTAACACACTCGTTATCTCTACCAGCTAGCTTGTACCTTGTGAGGCCAACCATTGACACCTGGTCATGCAGCACCTCTAATACTGTTGACTCCTTATGGTTTTTTTGTTTGTGTTGTACTCTACCTCACTTGTAAGTCTCATTTGGATAAAAGCATCTGCCAAATGAATAAATGTAAAATGTAAATGCAGTGTTTAGCGGAGAGACTCCTGTTGTGATTTTACTTCTGTTTTCAGGCACTTGGATGTGAGGGCACAGGAGGGTAATGATAGAGGTGCCAGTCACAGATCAGTCATATTGACTTTCTTCATGTTCTTCTCCTCTTATCTTTGCCTGGGTCTCACTCGGCCTTCAAGCAGGCCTTTTAAAAGCTGTGTGTCGCCCCGGCCGCTCGGGCTGCATATTTTCCCAGTGTGCCTGCACGCAGCACTTTGTGAGGGTCTTTGTGGGCCCTCTCTCGGGGGTGAGAATAGGCCTAAAGAGGGGAGATGTGTGGCGGCCTGTCCCGGAGCCTCACCCGCCTTTGGAGCTGTCAGTCAGCAGCTGGAGCTCTCTCCCTGCTATAATGTCCCTTTTGTCTGGGGGCAGAATGAGGCTCCGTGCGGCTTTCAGGCTGGGAGCCGCGCAGGGTGAGGGATGACATGCAAATAAACCTCCTCTCTCTCAGCCCTTTATCGCTGTGTGCTCCCTAAACCTCCTGCTTTATCACTGTACATTCCCTAAACCTCCTCCTTCACTGCTACTCTCACTCTCCCCTTTCTCCCTTCAGTGCTGTATATTCCCTAAACCTCCTCTCCCTCTCACTCCTCAGTGCTGTATATATATACCCCCCCTGCTCTCCATGCTTTATGTCCATGAAACATCCCCTCACTCACCTCAGAGTGAGGCACCTGTCAGCATTCTTCATGATGATTAGTGGATTTTCATTAACAGGTTATGCTGATGTTACAGTAGTGTTTGCAATAGGAATGGATAAATCAGCCTGGAACCAAGACTAACTAAGCAGCTTTAAGTCATCTTTGTCTCCTTTCTCCTTACTGCATGTCTCAGTCTGGTGCAGTGGTCAGATGAAGAGGGGCAGAGTAGGGGTCAGGGCATCGGGACAGCAGAATCTTTTTTTTTTTTTTTTGTCTGCCTAAGATGGCAGTATTTTTTTTTTCTCTTTTGGCGATAATCCCACCGTCTAATTGTGCTTTTACTGCCCGGCTCAGCAACTGGCAGGCCGGCACAGAGCTGAGAATACAGAATCCAATTGCTATGGTAATCCCTCTGAGGCTTCTAATGTTCTGCCGCGGCGCGGGGAACAGAGACCAGCCCGTCTTCGCTGGAAAGAGTCGGCCCGTCCGGTTCGAGCGGGGGTTTCAGGGAGGGGGCCTTGCGCTTTGTCTCTCGCTCCCCGCGGTCAGAGGTTTTGGCAGGATGGAGTGACTCTGCTCTTAAGTGCATGGTTTTATTGTGGTGCCTTTTTTCCCTATCTGTCATTTCAGAGCGAATTTGGTGCCGTCTGCTTTTATGCGTCCCTGAAGGAGAACAACCTGAGAAGTGTCCATTAAGAGTTTATGAAATTGCACGTCTTCCAGACAGCCTTGTAATTAAGTGTGGGCATGATAACGGAGACAAACGAGCCCAACGCCAGCTGCAGCCTCAGCACTTCCAGGCCCGTGTGTCTGGAAAGCAAATTGTCACAAATCTGTCACGCTAATCATCCCGTGTAGGGTGGTTTTTTTTTTGAAGTGGTTTTGTAATCCGAGAATTGTGCCGATTCATTGCTCGGTTATGCCGATGTCTTGGATCGTGAGTAGGTCTGATGGAGACTAGCTTTTCTAATGAGGTCTGAATCGGGTCTCGTGTCCTCAGCTTTGATCTTAATTACAGCTGGACTTCACCCCAAAGACGAGACGCTGATTGATCCTGCTGTTGCATAGGTGTATCATGTGTCACACAGTGTGGATACGCAGGCATTGATATCCCACGCAGAGGAGGGCTGTAGCTTTAGCCAGTCTGTGTGTGGATGTGCGTGTGGGGCCGGTCTGGGGGGGGCACAGTGAAGTTTGGGGGTGGGGGTGGGAGGGGTGGGTGTTGTAAAGGTGCCAGTGGGATGGCCACTTTGCAGGTGACGGTGTGTGGGGAAGGTTACAAGGTTTGGGTGGCATGTGTGTGTGAGAGAGAGAGAGAGAGAGACGGTGACAGGACAAAGCATGAGGGTGTGTTATCACCGTTCACCGAGGAGACAGAGCCCTCTCTGTTGTCACTGATTGGTCTGATCCTGGGAACTCTCTGCCGATTGGTCAGCTCCCACACACTGAGCGCCTGTGAGCTGCCGGGGGGGGGGGGAGGGGGTTTGCACGCCACGGCCCGGGACAGTGTTGTCTCTGCCCCTGTGGTCTGAGGGTGTCAGCACTGTGGCGCTGGGCACAGACTCACCACTCCCTTGTTTCCCTCCGCAGGGGACATCACTCAGAAGGGCTATGAGAAGAAGAGAGGCAAGCTGCTGGCTCCTTACATCCCACAGACACAAGGTAAGAACGCGCTGCTCAACACCTGTGTCCAGTAGTTGGCTTTTTCCTGTGTGTTGGTTAATGTACGTAAAAGCTGGGGAAATCACGCTGTTAAGCTGCGCTTGCTCACAGATTTGTGAATTGATTGCTTATATTCATTTAGTTGCTTTGTCATGTGGCTTCAGCTGGTTTACATGACATCATTAATTCACATATCAGAAGCCCTTATACTTGTAGATTTTATCCATTTGTTATAGTTTGATGTTTACAAAAACAGGTCGAGTTAAGCACCTCACTCAAGGACCAGTGGGGCCCCATTTAGAGCAGTGGTGCCCCATTCTGGACTTGAACCTGCAACCTCCAATATCAAATCTTTAAACTCTGCCCCATGCTTCCAGAGCTTTTTTTAACATGATTGTGTGTGAGTGTAGCCCCTAACTCAGTTCAGATGAGATTGGTAACGAACTTGGAGGAAGCAGTGGGGTGTAGCTTTAAGGGACGGCACTTATTTGGCAACATCAATAACAGCAGTGTCATTATAATGAAGGGACCAGCGCAGAACAGAGGAGCAGTATTGCACAGAGTTTGAGATGGAAGATGGCCTCACTGGGCAGCAGCCTGATATAGGGTAGGGGCTGATTAAGGAACAGATTTGTCATCAGAAGCTTCCAGGTTTGGGTCCCCGGTGGGACACCACTGTACCTTGGTGGATGGAACTTAACCTGAATGGCTTCAGTCGATAATCAGCTGAATAAATGCATGTATGTAGAATATATGGTAGTAGCAAGTAAGTCTCCATGGATAAGGCTGTGTGCCAAACAAATGCGATGTGATGTTAGTTGTGGGAGGTGGGTTGATTACTTCAGTGTTTTCAGTAATATAGAGTAGCACATGAGTGCAGGTTATTTCACACTGAGGACAGTCTGCAAAAACGCTGACAGCTCAGCATTAACCCAGCCTAATGAAGGGACCAGCTCTGGTTCTGTCCTGGCTGGAATTACTCTACACCGCTGCTGTAATTCTTCAGCAGCCCATAATAACTCTTGGAGGATGAGAGTTTCCATGGCGATTGTCAGTGTGGGATTGGAAAGAATGAGTTGCCTGTGTTGTCTTGGGTCTGCTGGTCCACCGCGGTCCTGTTGTTAGACAGCATCTACCAGCAGGGTGAGGTCGGTAAATGCTGTTTTTTTAAGCTTCAGCCGATGAGTGCCAGTATAAATGCTTCATGAGGGCTGCACGGGGTATGGCTCACCTTTTTTATCTAGCTCATGTGCTTGTGTAGGGCTGTCTTCCTGAGGAGACTGGTTTTGCTCCTAGCTTGCCTGCTTGTGTAGGGGTATTGCTTTAGGGAGACCATGGTTTTGCTCCTAGCTCCTGCGCTTGTGTAGGGCTGTGTCTCTATGGAGAGTGTGGTTTTGCTCCCTGTTTGTGTTTTTGTGCAGGGCTGTCTGTCTGAATTTAGTGCTACCATAAATAAACACTGTCATAAACAACTTCCTCTCAGAAGTGGGGTGTTTGGTGTTTCATGTAGGGCATCATCACTTCCTGTTTCGAGGTCTCACTCAGGCCACTCCATGATGTCTGCCCTGGCTGAGGTAAATTCAGTGTGAAAACTGAAGTGAGGACTTCCTAAAAGTAGAACAGGTGTGGGGTGTGCTCACCCGTCTTTCGCTGCTGTGCCATGCCACAGTGTCTCCGCCCGAGGCCTCACAGTAACACCTGCTGACCGCACATCACCGGGAGAGCAGTGCTGGTGGAAACGTCTCCTTGAGTTCACACCTCTGTGGTGGAAAAACAGCGCCGCTTCTGTGCATTAGTGCGGCGTCGCACGAGGAGATGGGGAAGAACATTCCAGTGTGCCTGCGACTTCGTCCTGTAGGCACGAGAGGAAAGGGGGGAAGAATGTTTTTTGGGAGGCGGGAACATGGACCCTCTCATTCTTTCACAAATGAAGGCAGCTGTTTTTTTCCCCCCATAAAAGTGCAAATGAAGTGTTTTTTTTTGTGTGTGATTAGGAGGACGTGCATTTATGTGACGTCATTACTACCAGTCTTACTGCATGAGTACATCAACTCTGAGCATGGTTTTTGTCCTAATGAAACAGTGCCAGACATTTTTCAACAGGAGCACGTTAGACACTAATCATGGAGATGCATGCAAACTGACTGCTTTTTCTGAATATCACTGTACAGCACATTGGTGGGGAAAAGGGCTAATACTGTCTGCCCAGCAGTAATTCACTGTTGAGTTCTGTATAAAATAATTGCTGACCAGAGAATCGTATTGCCTCATATTTCTTGAATCATCAGCAAATTTAAGGCTAACCCTAGGATATGATAGCTTTAACAAGCTAACAGGGGCTTACACAGGCTTGCAAAAGAAAGCCTCTTCCTGCTGTCTTTAATTTTACTGTTCTCTTTGGACACTCTTCCGCTGGTGTTGGAGCAGGCCGTTAACACAGTTACGGGCTGTTTAGATCAAATGGGACACAGTGTGTTACATAATTTCCTTTTGGCGTTACTGTAAAGTCTCCTCAGTGTGCAAAACAAAAGGGAGCCGTAAGAATTTGAAGTATTCCTTATATAACAAATTTTTATTTCGCCCAGAACGGGTCAGCTTTTTTGTTCTCTCAAAATCATCTTAATTAAATCTTAACCAAGCCCGCAAATGAGTTTTCATTTCTTTGTGTGAATTTCTGAGGTTCTCCAAATCCTTGAAAACAAGATTATTTCGGATTGCTGTAGAAACGAGTTTGTGCAATCAACTAAAACAACGTAATAAATCTCGCACTCAGATGAAAAAGCAGCTTATTTACGATGCAAGCACACAACAAGGTGCTGGCTGTTGGCAGCTTACAACTTAGCTCAAAGTCTGCAGTAACTTTTTGGCCAATAGCACACAGTGTTTTGGTAAAGCTGAGTGCTTATTGGTTGGATGAGACCTGAGAGGGATATTTTTTCCCCAGCAACTAGACAGGGCAGTCTGTCTCCAGCGTAGCCTTGCTTGCTCTGGGCAGTGAAAGCCTGACCTGGTCCATTGTGGAACGGCACTTTTAGAATAACATGGGGGGTTGTGTGTGTGTGTGTGCGCGTGTGTGTGTGTGTCCGTTCTGTACTCTTCTCTGTAACCCAGCCACGCACTCTGCAGTCTCAGAGTTGCTGATAGCGGGGAGAGCATTGATGTCCCTAAGCTGTTGTTGAACCAGCCATTTAGAGGGACATGGTGCATTTTCCCCAGAACGGGCTAGAACCCCGCGCGTGTGCCAGAGAGAGAGGGTTCACAGCACCACGGGTGCAGAGCGAGCTGGAGAGCAGCCAGGGAGGTACCCCCGCCGAGCACACGGGCATCAGACCACTCATCCCCAAAGGCCAGGCCACACCCTCCCCGGCTCCACCCCAAAGGTCAGGCTACCCCCCCCCACCGCAGTACCATCCGGTTCCGCCCAAAAAGCCCACCCACTCTGCCCCAAATAGCCAGACCACACCCTCTGTCTGCTCCGCTCCCAAAGCCAGCACCTTCTCCAGAGCTCCCGTGAGACACAGAGCGGTGAGTCAGTGTTCTGTCCTCATTGTTTTTCTGCTGCTGTCACAGAAGGGATCAATCACAGGCCTCGCTGTCTCGCTCTCGCCGACAGAGCCTCCTGTGAATGCGTCTGTGTAAAACAGTGTTTGTAAATTCTCACTCAGAAACAAAGAGATTGTCAGGCTGTTTCCTCCGGGCCTTCGGGAGCTTTGAAGCTCTTGTTCTGTACTCTGTCTGCAGGTTAGAGGGGAACACACTGATCTCTGGGAGGCTCCCTTTCCTTTTTCAGCCAGTTTACAGCCAGGTGATTAACAGAGGGTGACTAACCAATCAGAGCTCATTAAATATGAGCAGTTGCTGTTGTTGAGGCCCATGCCAAACTAGGGATGAGAGTTGGAGAAGGATGGAGTATGTGCAGTCAGAGTTAATGTGACTCTGATTCACAGAGGAACGTAGAGGTGAAATCCATCCCAGTTCAGAAACTTAATTAAAAGTAAAAAGCCGGCATGTTATTCCATGTCTGAAGTGATTGTTGCAGTTCTTCCATTTATTTGCATCGCCAGCTTGCTCTAACTAGCTGTCATGGCTGGGATTTTGGTAGCAACTAGAGGCTTTGCTAGAATTAGTATGTGAATAGCAGCAACACAAGTGTGATTACTCCTCTATTTTATGATATTTAGTGGAGGCTGGAGATGGATGGCCCCAGTGGACCGCTGATCTGAGGCCAGCTCCGACGGGCTCTTTGTTGTCTGTGTCTGAGGGCCGTCCCCCCCGGCCCCATGTGGCCCTCCTCCCAGCTCACTCCATCACTATTCAAACAGCCCCAAATGAGTGACCCACAGCCCCGGCAGAGCTGGCAGTCACGGAAATGGCCTCACCTTCGGTCCCGTGTGACTTTCAGAGCTGGTCTGTTTCAAGGCTGGTTGCTAGGCGAGCGGACCACAGAGGGTAAAGGTCTGCCCCCCCAGGGGACGGTGGCTGACTGAGGTCCTGGGGAGGAAAGGGTTAATGAGCCAGGCAACAACCACTCGCCGTTGTCCCTTGAGACCTGATGTCACTGAACCAAGCATATAACATCTTACCCAACTGAACCATTCAAAGAGAGAGAAATGAGGAAGGATTTTAAATGTTTTGCTTGCATAGTAATTCTGTGGTGTAAGATGTATGTGTATACATGTATATGTATTTACATTTGTGTATATCTGTATATTTACATCAGTGATATAAATGTGTAATCCCTCAAGGATATTGATTGCTGACTGTAGCGGTTATATTTAAGTTACCTAGCAACAACAGCATGAATCATCTATAAATTCAGCTAGGAAAAGGTGAAAGGACATGTTTTGTCTCCTGTCAGTTTAAAGTTAGAACTGTGCATCAAGAGGGAGGGCCTTGACCCTGCATTTGAGATTTGACATGAAACCCAAGTTTAGCATTGTTAAGAGAATCGCCACTCACTGGAAATAGCTGTCTTTGGAGCTTCTCAGTCAAACTACCCATTTAATTCTGGATATTTTCATACCATTTAAATTAGAGACAGCCTTTCACATCTCTTTATTTGACTGTGGTAGACCCCAAGGCTGCAATGGACTGATATTGTTAGAGTTGTCTGTTATTTTCAGGTTTGATACAGTAGGGTGTATCCCGTACTTTATACCACAACTTTTTTTGTCTTGGTTAATCTTAGTCTTTTTTATCACGCAGACATGTTAAACTGTGAGAATGCAGGCAGACATCGCAAAAAGAATTTTGTGTCTTCTTTCCTTAGCGTGTGCTATTTTTGTTTTGCAGGTTCTTTCTAAGTGTTCTTTGCTGTCAGCACACTGTTAAACATTTACTGTTGCTGCAGTCAGTCTGTTTTATAATGAGGGCACCCTATTTAAGAGTCTGTTGTGTCCTCACTTGAGGCACGTCTGTACTGAAATATGAATTCAGATTTTTGCCGTTCCTCCCAGAGCACCAGCTGCCATCATTCTGTGATCCTGAAGAGGTGCCGGTTTGAATTACGAGCAGAAAAAGCACACCCATTATGGTTTAGCTCTTTCTCACCTGTGACAGGATTTGTTACTGTGGAAGACCGTGTGATGTGATTCTTTCAGAACGGGTCAACGCCAGGCCCCCTTAGGCTTACTGCAAGAAGTGCAGCAGACAAACACGCCATCCCCGCTGCAGATCTGAAGGAATAGAAAATCCTCTCTGCTCCTCTGCTGTCTGCCTTTGAGTCAGTCAGAGCCGATGTCTTCGCTGTGCAGCTCTGTGGTGCGGATATGTGGATTCCTCGACAGGATGGAGCCAGCGGTGGATGGAGCACTGAGCGTTGTACGAAACTGAACGGTCAATTTAATGACAGTCGTGGCCTAGAAACCAAATCCAGCGCATGACATCTCCTTCAGATCTGTGCAGGTCCGTCAAGAAACAGACCCTTGAAAAGAGCTCAGCTGGGAAGAAATGGTCACTTTCTCATTCCGCTGCCTACAGGAAGGCAATGAAATGTTTTAATGAGGTGTGGCATCAGAAGTCTGTAATGCTGTCCCATCTCTGAGGCCAATCAGAGCCCAGACGGAGGGAGAGGTCAGTCAGGGGGAATCAAACATTCAGCAGCAGCATTAGTAAATGACGTCTTTCCTCTTTCCTTACCTGTGCCACAGGTAA
>CM032886.1:6192500-6345000 GCA_019176425.1 Megalops atlanticus
TGTTTTAAGAGTTTCTTTTGTGTTCCAAGTACCCTAACATGCACACGCACACATTCCTATCTGGAAGAAACAAATAAGATCATTCCAAAACCGTGACAAACGTAGTAATCTATCTGGCCTGATGTCAGATGCCACAACAGCCCCTTAGGATTGTTACTGTCAGTTGCACTGAAATGTCATAGACATACATATGTATGTGTGTATTTCAATATATGTGTTTTCATCCTCAAATGACAGATCTTCAGGAAAGGTAACACAACTCTAAAGCTCACATTCGTGTGGCAAAAGTGCGATGATAAACCAGTTCACTGGAAGAAATTCCACTAATCTCCCATACTTATCTGCACAGTTGCAACATAAATATTAACTTCTTTTTTTCCAAGTCCTTGGGCATAAGTTGGTAGAATAATGAGAATTCAAAAACTCAGCTCTCTCTCCTCCCCCTCTCTCCCTCTGTCCCTCTCCCTTTCTCTGTATGTAAGTCAAGGTTACCCAGAGAGAAGGCCTTGGAAACATATTTAACATAAATGGAAAAACAATAAGGAAAAAAATCTGAATTTTGGGAAACCATTTTTCTTTTCTGTGTTGAGTGTTGTTGCTCATCCCTTGTGTAAACTGTGAGGCAGCTTTCACACGACACAGTTGTATAAATCCAGGACATGTAGCATGCGTTAATCATTTTGTGAAGGACTAAAAAAAAAAAAACATTTTAATCTCTCTCCGCTGATCTCCCAGCTGCTCCACTCATCTGAAGAGGAGTGGCGGCAAACTTACCGCATGAGTTTATTTAGCGCGACGCTACTTTGCACAAATCAACAATGCCTCAGCAGCTTTAACGTGTCAGAGCAGCGGCGAGCATTCCAGAGGCGGCAATAAGAGAAACACTGATAATACGTTGCCAAGCAAGGACAAAGCCTCCGTACCGAGTTTGGGCAAAAGCTAGAAACACATGAAAACAATATAGCATAACTCTGTTATGCAGCATTCTGTCTGTCTTTAAGATTCTATGTTACAGATTGCTGTGTAACAAGCATCCCCTGTAAACGATTAATTGCAGAATTACTTTTCGATGGGTACTCTCTCTGGTAGTCTGGGCAGGCAGCCTGTCAGTCTGTCACATTGTCACACAGACAGTTCTTTGACTGGCAGTACCACTCCATGTGTGAAGTGTTTGAGCTTTTAACTGAAATTCCCCAGCAGAGCAGAACATCAGGTAACCCTTTCTCTCCTTGAGATGCTGTGCGGTACTGTTACGCCCTTAAGCTGCTATGTCAGTTGGTCTGTGTAAGGGTATCGAACTAAGTTAATAAATTCTGTCATGTGACTTGCTGGGTACTATGGGATATCATCTCTGTAACACATCCTGATGGTGTGAATGAGCACACAGAATCAGAGGGGAGGTTACAAGAAGTGATGACCATGAACAAGAATGGTACAATTGGTACAATTAATTAATTAGATAGTTCTAATTAATAGAACCCTCCTTGAATAAAAATCGTCACTTGCCCGACCTTCATAAACGGGGAAAGTGATCCCCATGCGGTGTGTTCCCTGTTGTCTGTGAGGCTTGGAGTCGGAGTCTGCTCTGCGTCTCTTATCTTTGTGTTGTCTGCTCAAAGATGTCTGCTCAAGATGCTCAGAGTTCTGTGTAGACTTTTAATGAGGACCTGCCTAGCCAACAGAAATCCCCTATTTCATGTATTTGAGATGCACAAAAAAACAACACCCAATTTGTGGTTTAATCTATAATGGCATGAGAGAGAATGGAGCAGGTATTTCTGAAAGACCGTCTTCATATGTAAATGTGGAAAGCTCTTCCATGAACAGCTGTAGATGTTTACACCAGGGGCATGCTACTGTTTTGCTTGATCAGAGCTACCGTAGATGAAAGCCTTTATCTCCAGACATTATAGGGAATATAATCTATTCTGAGAGGGAGCTAAACTTTTTTTCTTTCATGTTTTAGCTCTATGGTTGTGAAAGATATTGATCCAGCTGGATGTGAGTTTGGAGTGCTAAAAAAGGAAAGGAAAGCCCTCAAACTTGTTTTCCAGTTGGATCGGCCTCGACTCTGTGATATCAGTGTTTGTTTAAGCTTCCCTCGTAGCCGGAGGCAAGAGACAGCAAAACCATCTCTGTCTGGCTCTGAAAATAAGCTTGTAATGTGCTTTGCAGTGGTTGTCTCTTTGTGTTTAAAAATAGTAAATTGATATTTGAAAAAGATTTGCTACATATAGGATTAAATAGCCCCGTCTCTTGAGAACTTTGAGGCTTGGCTGTGCGTGTTTTGTGCAGACTTTAGTTGATTGATAAAGATGTGTGTCGCTGTGCTGTCTGGGTCCCGTCTTCAGTGGGGTTTCCTTCGTCGGGGCTGCTGCCAGTGCGAAGACTTTGGCTCATTGTCTCGGGGGCCCATTTGCTGTCCCAGTATCCTGTCACCTTTGACCCCTGGCCATCACATGACCGTGTGTGTTTTGTGTTTATTGGCTCTCTGCCTCTGATCACCCCAGACCGATTATCAGTGTCACCAGTTCATCTTGTGGGAATCATCCCGTGTTACAACGGCTCCACAAACAGATATAATTTCATCCAGTTAAGGGAGGGAGATGACTGGACTGGACCATTTCCACTCCACAGTAAACCCAGAGTAACCCCAAGACAGTTCACCCAGTTTAACCCCCCCAAATCACAGATGCCTCCCCCAGCCCACTAATCACCATCACAGCGTCCATTTGTCTCGTGTGTCATCATTTCTGTCCGTTTCCTTCCTCCTCTCATTCTGTCCCTTGCAGTTCTGAGGCCTGTCTGTGGTCGCCGTCATCATCATCATTACTATCATCATCATCCCTCCTCCTCACCACCTTCAATCTCATTGGCTCTGGGCTCTGTTGCTTTTTGTGACGCTGCCTGTCTTGACCACACAGACACCTCATCGGCTTCGGAAGACGAGGGCTCGCTGCGTCGGCAAGGCCGGACCGCCGCCTCCTCCACCCCTTACCAGGCCCACCCCAGCGTGGAGCACTGGTTTAACAGGGTCATCCAGGGCTCCTCCACCTCATCCTCCGCATCCTCCACCTCATCCCACCCGGGAGGGAGGCCCCACTCCACCGCCACCACCGCCGCCGCCGCCACCGTGCTGGCAGACCTCATGGCACACACCCAGCTAGGTCAGTAACGGGTGCCCTGCCTCCGCGCCTGACCCACGGCCCCTCCCCCGTGTCAGGCATCGGCCAATCACAGGCCCCCTACTCCCCCTGACCCTACCTACTCCTCACTGCTCAGGCCTGAACGCCGCATTGGCAGGTTCTTCAGCTGCACTGCCCCCTACTGGAGTGTAAAATAAGGGGAAAGCTGGATAGCTACAGACCTACGGCCGTACTATAGCTAGGCCACATTGTGCTCCTTTCAAGGAATATTTGGGTATTTTATTTCAATCATGTCGTTGTAGCTTGTAAGCGTGAGTGTAAGGTCAAGGACCTGATCGTGAGGTGACCTGTTGGAATGCTGCTGTGCCACAAACTGCTGCAAACTGGCATCCTCCCTCAAACCAAGAGCCATTCCCCTCTCACAGGCAGTGTGCTGTACTGCGGGCCTCATTCATTTTATAGATATGCAAAGGGACAGAACGGCTTCGATCACATTTATATGCTGCTCAACCCCATTCTTTTTTAAATTTACCACTCTCGCGTTCTTTTCGCATTACAGTCTAAGACAAATATCCTGTGGCATCCCCAGATATTTGCTTTTCATGTTTATTGGGTTTTTATAGGGAAGGACTGAATTATTAATAGGATTCGGGCACCTCTGGCTCTGTGCATCAGAAGGCTTGTAAAACTGTGCTTGTTTACCGTCTCCCTTAGGCCACTGTCAGAGTGCATTTTCTGGCTGTGTCTTAAATGAGCCCTGAGATTGGACTGTTACATGGGCCAGAACAGGAGGCAGATACATGGATCTAGGTGGGGAGGACAGGGCAGATTTTATATGATTGCTTTAATTCTGCCTCAGTCAATATCCTGCCAAGTGAACATACGTTCGATTCCTCTAACAATCGCCTGAAAGCAGCATGGGTATTGATCATGGATTCAAACAGTGGTGGTCATGACAACAGTTGTTCACTGAACAGATGTGTCACCTGTGAATATAATGCTGCATTACTGACTGAATGCAAAATACTAGAATTTGCATTTTGTTTACTTGAGTATCTACGTATTTTAATATTTCAGCAATTCAGTACATGAATATAATTTTCTGATGATTTTTTGGTCCAAGAAGGATTTTATTTGCAGATGAGGAACTGTATAACCATTTACCTGAATTATTTTGACTACTACTTTTTCAGTCATATTTGACTGCTGTTCGAAAGCTGGGCAGCATAGTTACCTGGAGCTGTCATGGTTCAAAGAAGCACTGAATTATCAAAGGCGATGATATATATATATTTTTTTTTTAATTTATGGTGTGCTAGCCTGACTACATTCTTTTGAATCAAAATGCTAGTTCACCATTGAAAAGCACATTGCTTCACTGCGAGGGCTAATTGCATAGGCTTCACACTGTCAGTGTAGCAGTTAGCGCAGCACAGCTCTGTGTGAGTCAGTGTGTTCTGATTTGAACTTTGACCCCTCCTGCAGATAACCACTCTGCACCCCCAGATGTGACGGGCCTGTCGGAGCGCTCGGTGCACGTGGAGAGGCCCCAGATGCCCTCGGTCCGGGGCGTTCCGCGAGGCTACAACCACACCAGCGTGCTGGAAACAGCGGACGGTGAGACCCGCCATCTTACTCCTCCCTTCACAGTGTAGTCTGACCCTTCGTATCCACGGCAACGGGGCCACTGCGGCCCTTACTTTCTGTCTGCCTTGAACACATTCCTACACACTAGTGAACTGGTGAAACTTAGTGGAACACCAGTGTAGTGCCTATTTACTCTGTGAGTGAAGTAGGTCTGAAGTGTTTTTGTGTAATTTTGAGAGGGTTGTCAATAAGTGTGATGAGTGAGGTGTTTGTTAATAATCAGAAATAATCATTCATTTCATGCCTGAATGAATTTTGTCTCAATGCGACTTAGATTCCTGCCAGAATCGCAGTGAGAAGTGTAATCTGTGGCGGGTATTTGAAGGTTTCCGCAGCTGTGTTTTTATGACAGAGATAGATGGGGGTACAGACTGAAGCACACCGTCTCTGCAGGACAGAAACACCGTCTCTGTGCGCATCCTTCCTTCTGTCAGCTGGTTCGCAGAGACCAGCACAGGTGCACAGATTCAGAATGCATCCATCTTTATTAAATATGCTGCAATCCAGAGGCAGGCTCCTGGATTTCTGATGTCTCCAGAGATTAGAGAGGGGAAGGGAAGATAGCTGCAGGTCTGGGTTGTCTTTGGGAGGGAGGAACAGTCACTTAAATCACAGTGCATTAGTCTGCTCTTCAGGGCTGCATTTACAGAGCGGTTTCCACAGACCGGGCGTGGCAGGCTTGCTTTGCTCTCATTGACCTGTGTTTCTCCGTAGGAAGAAAGGTTGCCGGTGGCTTCCGTAGAGTGGATGGTATTTATCCTCCGTTTCTTTAGCTGACTGCTAGTCTGGTGTCTGTGAGCCTTGCTTCTGCTCCTGTCACTTTAACTCGGCTGTCTGTCTGATGTTTGTGTCCGAGGTCAAGAATAATACCTTGTATAACAGCACACACACACACACACACACACACACACACACACACACACACACACACACACACACACACACACACACATACTCTCACACACACGCTTTAAAGTCCCACGTGATGGATGGTAGTTAAAAAGGAATCAGAATATATAACCTTGTAGACAAGCTTTTTATCTGACCATGCAATTTTACTTGCATGGTCATTTTTATCATAAATATCCATTTTATCCCTTAGATGCATTTTGATTTGGCATTATTTATCAGCATACATTTTGCTATGTTTTGACGGTCACCTTCAGCGTGTCTGTTCTCTTATCGAGCGGGGAGATACCCATCTGAATTGAATTCAGGATGTCAGGGAGGTCAGAGAGGTTTTGAAGTCACAGTGTGTGAGCGTATAGGCAAAGATATTACAGACATTATCCTGCTGTTCCCTGCTCCCAGCTGATGACACTTTCTCAACATAAAGAGACATGGTGATGTCATCATATAAAGGATGGCAGGGCAGTGTACTTATTGAAAAGGCTTGGAATTGTGGGGGTCCTGCAGTTCATGTGGACTTGGATGTGTATTCAGCTGGATGGAGTTTCAGTATCAAATGCCTTTACTCTCGGGTAATTATGTATTCCCTATAGTACATAGTATCCTTTATGAAATGAGTGTTTCACACTGTGTTTATGGCAATACATATGTTTTAGCAATGTGGCCATGGCCACATTGAATGGTAGGCTGGCCATTGTGGCCAATCCCCAACCTTTGACTTAAAAGTAAAATGACACATTTGTTTTCATGGACTTTTCATTTCTTTTAATGGGAGTTCAGGAGCAGTTTTGTGTGCTTCTAAACATCCTGTCGAAGTCTGGTTGGGAGACTCTTAGGGAAGGTTTAATCATAGTTGTGATCATTACCGTCATTGTAGTGATCATGTTTGTTCCTAGGCAGATGTAATTCTCTTTGTCTTAAAACTTGGTTTACTTTAATGTCTCTCCCTCTCTAAAATTATAATTCAAGTGTTTCAAAGATCACTTTCATGTAATATGAAACCTGACCACGGCATTTTTAAAAATGAATTTGTGTTTTGCATTTTACCACTTACTCAGCCGATTGGTGAATGCCAGTTACATCAGGCCTGCAGCATCCTCTGTTCTCACAGAAGTACAGGAACAAGGAGATCTTCCAATGCACATGCACTCCTACCATTACTGTCTAGCACACTACAGTTTCCACAGGAAGGCAAGCAGGGGGATAGGATAGAGGATAAGGGGAATCTCGCTGGAGCTGCCCGAGTAGTACTGTGTATTACTGCTTTATACTGGAGGCACCTGAAGGAGTTGTTGAGCGCCGAGAGTGGTGTAAGGAGGTGACCCTGGTGGATCTGCCCGTCCCTTTCCCCAGAACTGTCGGCAAATGACATAACTAGGCTCAGCCTGCACTTGGATCAAACGCCTTAACTGTCTGAGCCGCTCAGGAGCCGCAGTACTGACGTTGGCCTTCACGCTCTGGGGGCGCTGTTCACAGTCTCTACAGGCGGGGAAGGAAATGAAAGCTAGCCAGGTCAGACTGAGATCGGCAGGCTGATCAGACTGCAGCTGAGACATGATGAAATGTCAAGAGGAAAGGCCAGAGGGAAATGATAGACTGTATCTGATTCAGACTTGGGTCGAACATCACTGCTCTGTGTCCTTGAATGTGAGCTAGGAAGTTTAAGCAAGTGATACTTTTTGTTTCTTATCTAGCAGTATTATTTGGCTTGTTGCTGGAAATGAAAGAAAATTTTGAGGGGAAAAAAATACAAAAAAAAATTAATTTGATTAAATTCATTTTGCTAAGTTGTGGATAAAGCACTTTATCTATTTCCCTCATGTTGAAAAGTGTGAAATCCAAGGTTTTTTGATCTAATAATAAAAAATAGTTCCTTTCCAAAGCATTTTGGTAAATGTCTGTGCAGAGCATACCTGTAGTTTTGTCACGAAAGCTTTGCTTATGTCACGCATCGTCAGTCTGTTTGAGTGTTTGGTGTGTGTTCTGGTATGTTGTGTTGACAGTACTTCATGTTGATGCTATCATGTGTCCAACGCCTTCATATTGATGCTATCATGTGTCCTTGATTAGATCTAACAGCACTTACACGTGCCTGTAGCAGTGATATCACTCTTGCAGTTGTTACAGGCACATGGTTTTACTGAAATTCTCAAAAGTAGGTGATAAAGTCAATGGATGTGGAGTTCTTTGGATCAGCCGGTTGCTAGGCAGCAGTGAGCCCACTGAAGACCCAAACTCTCGAGTCAGTGGGCCAGAAGACTCTAGTGAGCCCGCTTAGTAACTCAGTGACTGCTGCCTTTTGTCTCCTTGGTGACCTCTGAAGGCACCTAGTCTGAGTGTGATTGACAGCTGGAATTACCCTGTCTGATGTATCCCTCTTGCTCTGCCCACTGATGTCTTTTTCCCCTCCTCCTCCTCCTTCCTGTCTCTCCCTCGCTCCTCCCAGGTGTACCCGTGAACAGCCGCGTCTCCTCTAAGATCCAGCAGCTGCTGAACACCCTGAAGAGACCCAAGCGCCCGCCGCTGCGCGAGTTCTTCCTCGACGACTTCGAGGAGCTGCTGGACGGTAAGTGCGGAGGGTCAAAAACCAGGCCCGTGCACGTTCAATAACGGTTACACCTCGTCAAAAGGCCTACATTCTGTACGAAGCAAATAGAAGCTGCCTCCCTGCCCAGACTGTGACATGGGGTGACAGTGTAGTGTAGCAGTAAGGAGCAGGGCTGGTAACCGAAAGGTTGCTGGTTTGACTCCCCGCTGGGGCACTGCTGCTGTACCCTTGGGCAGGGTACTTAACCCAGAACTACCTCAGTAAATATCCAGCTGTATAAATGGATAACTTGTAGAAGTTGTAGTCTATGTAAGTCACTCTGGATAAGAGTGTCTGATAAATAACAATAATGTAATGTTATACGACAGTGTATCCTCAGTGTCTCTGTGCTTGCTGTCAGAGCGCAGAGAGGGTGTTAACGTGGATTCTGTGTTATTTTCCGCTGTGGGGGGTGTGGCAGCACCCGCAGGTGTGCTGGTGGAGGCAGACAGGAAGGACGCCCCCGTATTATGCAGTCCTGTTACTGGGGACTTCCACTAACTTTCCAGGCGAAACCTGATCTCGCCAGGCCCCGCTTCCTCTTTTCCCCCACCCCCCTGTGGCGCTGGGCAGGCGGCCCCAATATAAACAGAACGAAACCGATAACCCAACAGGCGAACGAAAAGCGCAGCGGCGCGTGGTAAAAGGCCCGTGTGTTTCCGCCTCTGCGTGCGGCGTGACAGCCACAGCGGTCGAAACGATGAGTATTCTCCGCAGTTTTGAGATGAGCAGGGACCTTTTTTTGAAGCAGCGATCAGTAATAGTGTGTTTTAAAAGCCCGGCCGATGAGCTCACGCCGTTGGGTTTCCTGTCACTCCTTTTCTCAGATCATGTGAATTGCGTGTTGTTCTCAGACAGAGTTCCTGTCTGTCAGTGTGAGAAACTGACACCTCCTCTGTTCTCTGTCAGTCCTGAGGAAGCTCGCTGGCCCACAATGGTCTTCTCCTCCTGTGTGGAGAGCCAAAAATGGGGGAGATTTATTATTGTGATTAGGGGTTGGACCAAATGGTGCACTAAGTAATTCAGTTAGAAATTCACATATTTGTGACTACAGAGTGACCATTCCAGCACATTCCATATATGGGACTCGAGGTAGCTATATTTTGTATTGACAGGAAGGTGGCATTTGTATCTTTTATGGTAAAGCTAGTGTACCAGGAAAGTTAAAGAAGGCAGATACATCCTCACAAAATGCGGAGAGAAACTTGTTGAAAACTCCATAACAGCTTAAAATATGTAGTCAGCTGACCACTCATTCTTCTGTAAAAAAGGTGGACAGACTGAAAAGTGGACTGATTACCAACATTTGTCCTGCATATCCCCAGGTTGACTTATATTTTACTCTCATGTCATTGTGCCCATATCAGAAGAAACAGGCACCCAGTGATAAGAGAGATGTAGTGCGTCATGTGGTTATGTTTAGCTCATTAGTTTGTTAGTGAAGAAATCAGCTGGAGATTCACACCGTGTGTGTCTGACCCCTTCAGTCCAGCAGCCCGACCCCAACCAGCCGGAGCCGGAGGGGGCGCAGATGTGCCCCCTTGACGGAGAGCCGCTGGGCGTGGTCACTAACTGGCCCCCCTCCCTGCTGGCCTCACTTCAGCGCTGGGGCACCACCCAGCCCAAGAGCCCATGCCTCACCGCGCTGGACAACGCTGGCAAGCCTGTCTACACACTCACCTACGGTAAGAGCCCCAGCACAATAGAGAGACTGGCGCTCCGTGGATTTCTCTGCTTTTAATCGTACAGTCTGAGTCCTTGGAGCTTAAGTCTGCTTCTGTTCCTGATGTCAGTGAGGTGCTGGTGGAAAGGCGTCTCTGAAACCCTGCACCACATGATGTCTCATTTGTTTGCTCAGCATAGCCAGTGTAGAAGAATGCAGCAGAATGCAGACATAGATGTGACATTGGGTCAATCAGTGAGTGATAATGTGTGTGTGTGTGTGTTTATATGTCTGTGTTCATGTGTGTGTATGGGTGTATGTATGGCTGTGTGTTTAAGTGTCCATGCGCAACACGGTGGCTCAGTGGTTAGCACTGTTGCTTCACAGCAAGAAGGTCCTGGGTTCGAATCCTGGCTGTCCCAGGTCCTTTCTGTGTGGAGTTTGCATGTTCTCCCCGTGTTTGCGTGGTTTTCCTCCGGGCGCCTCCGGTTTTCTCCCACCATCAAAAGACATGCATGTAAGGGTCAATACTCCTGTCAGTGCCCCTACCAAGGCACTGGCAAAAAGAACTGGAGGTGGTCCCTGGGCGCTGCACTGTGGCTGCCCACTGCTCCTGGCTCCTGTGTGTGTGTGCTCACTGCTGGTGTGTGTGTGTGTGTGTGCTCACAGCTCACTGTGTGTGTAGGATGGGTCAAATGCAGAGGATGAATTTCCCCATGAGGGATCAATAAAGTATATGATTATTATTATTATTACACGTCATCGGTTTGTTTAAACTGTTTAAATCCTCAGGAAAGCTGTGGACTCGGAGTTTGAAGCTGGCCTACACCCTGCTGAACAAGCTGAGCTCCAGGAACGAGCCCTTACTGCGGCCAGGGGACCGCGTGAGTGCTGCCTGCCTGCCTCTCTCAGGCCCCCTGTACCGACAGGTTAACTCAGAAAGCCAACCTGGTTAGGGACCAGTGCAGTGTAGCTGATGGACTGTCTGGGGATCTTTCTCTCAGGTTGCCCTTGTGTTCCCGAACAACGACCCTGTGATGTTCATGGTGGCCTTCTACGGATGCCTCCTGGCAGAGCTGGTGCCGGTGCCCATAGAGGTGCCCCTCACGAGGAAGGTACTGTGATGCTGAGACACACTGGTCTGTAGCGCCACCACTCAGGTGCAATGGTGACCCCTGGTGGTGAGCATGGAGACTGCGGATTTAATCCGAAATGGGATCATTCCCATCAATAGATCACTGTCATTTCATTTTAAAGGCAATTTGTTGTTTTAAATATTGTTATTGCAAAGTTTTACGAAGTTATATTTATGTAGTCTTTGTGGGTGAATCTTTTGTCAGCCTGTGAAGTGAATATAGATGAGATCGTCATGGTAATACAGTGCATTGTTCTAACATAGATCAGCTACATATAGCGATTAAAAATACCATTTCAGGATCATTCCTTTGATTCCTATGATCATTCCTGCGATGGCTTACAGAGAATTCCTCTTCAGTTTAATTACGTTAATTAATTATTAAAAAACTCCTGCTTTGCTTTTTAATGCAAAGGTACATTTTCCATTCTAGTAAGTTCATTAGTGGGTGGAGCTGTGTGTGTTAGTGTTATATTGTGATATTGAATGGAAACCCTCTCTTATACACTGTGTGAAGACGGCAGACTTTGGTCATCAGACCCACTGCAGAGAAATGGAGCTGTGGAAAGAGAGAGGTTCAGCTGTGAAGCGCAGGTGGAACAGGAGTCACCTGCGATCTTTAGCGGGACGGGTTTACCTCACAACTCTGCAGAACTCGGTTCTTTTGTGGTTCTGGTAAAATTGGGAAACATGCACTCAGTGCAGCATCACTTGACAGACCAGAGAAGTCAATTGTCAATTGGAAAGACAGTCATCAAACTCTAAAATAAGCACATAGGTCAGATTAATGCTGTGAAGATGCCAAAGAGGAGGCTGGGTCTTTAAGCATTGCTGCAGAAGTAACAAGACTTCTGTGAAAAAGGGCAAAAGCTGAAGGCATTCTAAGGTCAACAGGAATTTGTGATAAAACAGACGGTTTTAAAGTCGGTGTCTGAAAGTGTCAGAGTGCGGTGTGGGGGGTGTGGCGATGAACACAGAGGGGTCCTGAGTGTCTCCTTTCTTTCCTGTCTCAGTCATACAGCGAAGGAAGGATTACAGACGCAGCCCGTTTCTTTCTCAGGGCTGGTTCACCTTTGATGTCCCGGGGATCCGTGATTAATTTCAGACTCTGCACCTGTGGCTTGTGTGGGGGGGGGGAGGTGGGCTATAGACGGGGAAGAACTTTTGAAGTGTGATTTAGTGGAGGGCTCTTCTGAAGGCGGATCGTTTGCACCCCCCGCCACTGTGTCCCTCCAGTCGTAGTGAGGTCATCCTGGTCCACTCTGCGTCTGTGGCTCCCTGCTCAGTCAACACACACCGTAAACAGTTCCACTAGCGTCAAACGCAAGCAGTTTGAACACGCTGTTTGCCTGCTAATTGTGATCTTTGTTACAGGACTGACACACTATCAGGTCTGTTTGGTGAGGGCTTTTGTTGGGTGATGTTGTGTGGGCCTGATGGCTAGGGGAAGGGTTGTATATGGGGTAACGGGGGTGGGGGGAGGGGCGTGAGGGGTCGGCGTGCTGACAGCGCTCCTTTTCTGCTGGCCCGTAGGACGCAGGAAGTCAACAGATCGGCTTCCTGTTGGGAAGCTGTGGGGTGACCCTGGCTCTGACCACAGACGCCTGTCAGAAGGGACTGCCCAAAGCCCAGACAGGCGAGGTCGCCACCTTCAAAGGTAAGCGTCACCTGTATGTCAGCAGGAATACTGAAAGCCAGATAAGGGTTTAGTGTAACCCTCAGTAGAGTGGTGAGCATGAGTACATTAAGAAAGGTGAATGGTGTTACCAAATGAAGTGCAATGTGACATGAGTACTTACTGTGTGTGTGTGTGTGTAGGCTGGCCCAGATTGCTGTGGTTTGTGACAGATGGGAAGCATGTGGTCAAGCCCCCTAAAGACTGGCACCCATCAATACGGGACGCCAGCAACGAGATCGCCTACATCGAGGTAAGTGGTGCAAAACCAACACTGGCTACCTGTATTACAGAGAAAACATAAACAAAGAGTACACATTGTGTTAATTTTGAAATTATGTTTAAACCCAGTTCTCCCTCATTGTGATTCGTCTTTCAGCCAGAGTTAATGTTGTAGTTTCAGCCTTCAGAGTGCAGGTGAATGGCCCCTTGGCATACAGTATAGTGCTGCATATTTAGGACGTCTTGTGAATGTGAACTGGCAGAGCTTCTCTCTTTCTCTCATCTCAGTATAAGACCAGCAAGGAGGGCAGCACCATGGGCATCACGGTGTCACACTCCGCCATGCTGGCACACTGCCACGCCCTTACACAGGCCTGCGGGTACGCAGAGGGTGAGTGTGTCTGCGTCACTGCGCCTCCTGCTGCCTCCGGGCTGACATTACTCTTTCACATTAGAGAGCTAGAACCAGGCTGGCTCATTACACACCTTTTCCCACAGCAGAGCTGGAATCAGGCCGGCCCATTACATACCTTTTCCACTGTAGAGCTGGAACCAGGCCGGCTCATTACATACCTTTTCCACTGTAGAGCTGGAACAGGGCTGGCTCGTTACACACCTTTCCCACTGTTGATCTGGAACCAGCCTGGTTTGTTACACACGTTTTCCACTGTAGTGCTAGAACGAGGCTGGCTCACTTGGGTCAGGTTCCATGGTTTTCTGTTTTCTTTTCTGTTGTGATGACCCATCTCAGATGAGCACACCACAGTACTGGTGGTGGCCTACTTAAAAATGCAGGAAAAGTCTGCATGTCTACATCTGCATGTCTATATGGCTTCTGTAAACATTGGAGGTAAAGATTCAGACCTTAAACAGAGGAGAGAGAAACCAGAAGTAGACTGAGGTGCGGTTGACTGTAGTTCTGTGTGGAAAACCTCAGCCCTGGACTATAGAGGAAGTCCAGCGGGTCATCTTGGTCAAGGCAGACACCAGCTTTCAGTGTGATGCCATGCCGCAGCTCTCAGTGTGGGGATCGCAGTGGAAAAGCTGCCATGCTGTGCCAGGTTAGCCAGTCCCAGCCCCATGCTAGCCTGCATCCAGCTATTGAGTTGACAAGAGGTACATTTGATCTGTTCAGAGGATAGTGTCTGTCAAAATATGTTCCTTGCAGACTTTTTTACTTGACTCCACTGTACCTCACTTTTTAAGACTTGAATCTGTCAGCTGTCACCATGTTCAGTGTCTGAGGTCTGAGGATTGTCCAGATGTGCTGTCTAAATTCAACTCTGATTCGTTTACTGAAATTATTCAGGGTCACCTCCTCAATCGCCTGATTCATTTATGTTAGAGATTGGATTTTAAAACCTGCTCAGAAGGAATTCCAGGAGCAGATGCCTACATTTAGGAGTGTTACTAACGGGAGAACACTTTTCTTTCCCAGCTGAGACAATAACCAACGTTCTGGACTTTAAGAGAGATGCTGGACTGTGGCATGGAGTTCTGACGGTGAGTGGTGTGTTTTACAGTGTCTGTGACACACACACACACACACACACACACACAAACACACACACACACACACACACACAGACACATTCACTCATACACACACACACACACACACACACACACACACACACACATACACACACTCACTCATACACACACACTCATACACACACACACACACGCACACACACACACACACACATTTGATTTAAATTCAGGCTACTTGTGTGGTGAATTTTGTACCCCTTACGTTAAGTGTCTGAGAGTCCAGTGCAGCGCAGAAACACTAATGACGGCCTGTGTAGCTGTGTGACTGTAACCTGTATCCCGTGTGAAGTGTGCTGTGTCCCTGTGATTGCATGGCAGAGTGTCATGAACAGGATGCACGTCATCAGCATCCCCTACTCTCTGATGAAAGTCAACCCCCTGTCCTGGATTCAGAAAGTGCACACCTACAAAGGTGAGGGGGGGGGGGTCTCAGGGGGAGTCCGAAACTTGGCTCGGTCTGTGTGTTCTGCAGCGTGTGTTTGGCACGGCCCGTTTGGTGTCCTTGTGCTGTCACCGCCGCGGTGTGTCGGCGTCTCGCGCCGTGTGTGAGTGAGTGGCAGAGCATTCGTGTCCTGATTCCTGAGTGCAGAGTTCGTTTGCTGTGTGACTGTGCGGGTTCTCTCATTGGCTGAGTCATACGATGCATCACGTCTTGTGTTCTCATTGGCTGAGCCCCGCGTGACACGCTGTATCTGCTGTGATCTGCAGCACGGGTGGCGGTGGTGAAGTCCAGGGACATGCACTGGTCTCTCCTGGCTCAGAGAGACCAGCGGGATATCAGCCTCAGCTCTCTCCGCATGCTCATCGTCGCGGACGGAGCCAACCCATGTGAGTGCCGACCCCCGCAGTCAGGAAAGCTGACACAGAGCATGCTGTCCTGTCTATCCACAGCACTGAGAGATACCTGTGTGTGTGTGTGTGTGTGTGTGTGTGTTTGCGTGCCTGCCTGCCTGTCCCCACAGGGTCGATCTCGTCCTGCGATGCCTTCCTCAACGTGTTTCAGTCACGCGGACTCCGGGCTGAAGTGATCTGCCCCTGTGCCAGCTCTGCTGAGGCCATGACTGTCGCCATCCGCAGGTAATTAGATGTAACTACACCATATTCACACATGCACTTGCACACATGAACTTGTACACACATGCAAATGCAATTATGCTTGCAGTCACAACCCGAACGCATATTAATCTGTTTGTGTTGAATATCCAAATGTTAGAGTTAGGACTTTCTGCACACAACAGTAAAACACTGTTTGTTCCTCAGCATGGACTTACGGTGATGTCACCCTGTTCCCTGTGTGTGTGTGTGTTTGTGTGTGTGTTTTTGTGTGTTGTCGCGTGCGTGTTTGCGTGCCTGCCCCACAGGCCCCCTGAGATGGGCGTACCCCCTCCGGGGAAGGCGGTTCTGTCCATGAGCGGGCTGAGTTACGGTGTGATCCGGGTCGACACCGAGGAGAAGCTCTCCGTGCTGACAGTGCAGGACGTTGGACAGGTCATGCCAGGGGGTGCGTCCACCTTCACTGCCATTCTCCTACGTTTAGGGCGTCAAACTCCTCCTTCCTGGAGGGTATACGAACTCAATGTCTGCTCCAGTCTCTGCTCTTCATTTCCACACATATTATAGCTGAAAACTACATATGTTCCCTGCACAAATGCTCCTGTAGATTTAGAGTAATGTTTCGGTGTAAATGTTAATATATACATTATAATGTATAGTTAATTAACTAATTTTTATTAAACTGAAGTTTATTTAGTGGAAGTAATAGTGACAAAAGTCAGCACATACAGCACATATATTTACTTCAGGAATTTGAGTTTGTCACCACTGTGCAGCACTCTCATAAGTTTGAAAAACAGTGTGTAAAAGGATGAGTGTGATGTCATCTCTGTGCGCCTGCAGCGCTGGTGTGTGTGGTGAGGGTGGGCAGGAGTTTGTAACACAGTGAGGTGAAAGGTTGAGTGTGATGTCATCTCTGTGCGCCTGCAGCGCTGGTGTGCGTGGTGCGGGTGGACGGGACGCCGTCGCTGTGCCAGACGGACGAGGTCGGGGAGATCTGCGTCAGCTCCGGCAGCACCGGCACCTCCTACTTCGGCCTGCCCGGCATGACCAAGAACGTGTTCGAGGTGCGTGTTCTCGTGGTGGGATGGGGGCGGACGGGGGTGCGGTGGGATTTCCAGGTGTAACGCGAAGCCTTCTCTCGCCCCGCAGACCATCCCGGTGACTGCCTCGGGGACCCCCATCAGCGACAGACCCTTCACTCGGACATCGCTGCTGGGCTTTGTGGGGCCGGTGAGTGGGGCCGGGCGAAATCACTTAAAATCTTTGAGACTCGGGGCTTCCTGGTGGCTCAGTAGGTAAAGGCACTCTCTCAGAGTACAGGCTCTCAGCTCTATAGGCCAGACATGGCTAGTTCAAGCCAGCACAATGTCACTTCCCAGCCGGGAGTGCATAGCAATGGAATGTAATTGGCCTCATCCTACCAGGACAGGGTGGTCTTACGTTAGCCATTGTCAGTGCTGGATCTGTCCCTCCTAGTAACTCACAGTACAACTGAAAACTGCCGTGGAGCCAAAGAGTAAGTAGGAAATCATGAGACCTTATGACAGCCCCCTAGCATTCTGTGCAGTGTATTATTTAATGCCTCTCTCTGTCCTTGTTTCAGGATAACTTGGTGTTTGTCGTGGGGAAGATGGACGGTTTGATGGTGGTCAGTGGGCGGAGACACAATGCAGATGACGTTGTTGCCACGGCGCTGGCGGTTGAGCCGATGAAGTTTGTTTACAGAGGAAGGTGAGAGATGGCGTGGTATCTGGGTGTTGTGAGTGGCTTCTAAAAAGCACAGATAGATTTTTATTGTATTTCAGTGAAAGCTGTGACCCTGCTCAGCGTAGAGTAACCCCACCCGGGTCTGTGGCGTTTCTCTGTCGCAGGATAGCGGTGTTCTCGGTGTCTGTGCTCCATGATGAGCGCATTGTGGTGGTGGCGGAGCAGCGGCCGGACGCTTCAGAGGAGGACAGCTTCCAGTGGATGAGCAGAGTGCTGCAGGTGGAGGCAGACACACACACGCACACTCACACACACACACACACACACACATACACTCACACACACACACCCACACCCATACACACACACACACACACATACACTCACACACACACGCACGCACACACATACACTCACACACACACACACGCACGCACGCACACACACACACACACACACACACACATACATACACACACACCCACGTATACACTCTCACATACCCACACACACACACACACACACACACAATCATGAGCACGCACACACGTACATATATTCTCACATCTACACATGAGCGCATACAGTACCCACAGACACACACATGTACACACCAATATGCATTGTTACCTTACTGAAGGTCTTACTGATAGAGATAAATGTTGCACTCCTAGAGACAGACATTTCCACTGGCTACTATTTCAAACACCAATTGCAGAGAGTGAAAGAGAAAGAACGAGAGTGTGTGAGACCGAGAGAGGGAGGGAGAGAGCAGTACAGAAGTTGCTGCATAACTGAATGATTGACAGCTCTAGCATGGTGCCTTTGGAGTTCTGTACCTGCGTTCTGGTTTGCCCTTTGACCTCTGTTCTGTTCCCCTGACCTCCGCGTGTCCAGGCCATTGACAGTATCCACCAGGTGGGGGTGTACTGCCTGGCCCTGGTTCCCGCCAACACGCTGCCCAAGGCCCCGCTGGGCGGCATCCACATATCGGAGACCAAACAGCGCTTCCTGGAGGGCGCCCTGCACCCCTGCAACGTGCTCATGTGCCCCCACACATGCGTCACCAACCTGCCCAAACCCCGCCAAAAGCAGCCAGGTACAGGTGAAGGCCCACTCTCCTTCCTCAAAGAATCTTCGCCGAAGCCGTCCCCAGTTCAGGACGGGCGGATGACGGCAGAGCAGTCTGTGTCTCCTCGGTCTGTGTCTCTGGTGTTTTGTGCGGGTGCAGTGTTTTCACTCTGGTTTTGTGTTGCACAGAGGTGGGCCCTGCTTCTATGATAGTGGGGAACCTGGTGGCCGGGAAGCGAATCGCTCAGGCCTGCGGGAGAGACGTGACTCAGCTGGAGGATAATGACCAGGCACGTAAGGTACAAACCCATCCCATCCCGTCCACCCATCGACATCCAGCCGAGTAAGGTACAGTCTTACCAAATATCACCCCCTCATCGACATCCAGCCGCATAAGGTACAGTCTTACCAAATATCACCCATCCATCAACATACAGCTGTGGAGGGTACAGTCTTACCAAATATAACCCACCCATCGACATACAGCTGTCGAGGGTACAGACTCATCCAATATTGTTCACTCATCGACATACGGCCGTGTAAGGTGTAGACTCCCCTTATGACACCCACTTAGCAACAAACAGCTGTGTAAGGCACAGACTCACACAATATCACTCACTCATCAGTATACAGCCCAGCAGAGTACAGACTCTCCCAGCATTACCCACTCATCAGTACACAGTAAGGCCATGACTCACCCACTGATATGCATGACATACAGACTCTCCCCATTCGATGTACACATGCACAGGAAAGCCTACTTACTGGCACGCTATGACGCAAACAGAAAGATGAGGCAGTAACGAGTAACACTTTTTGGTTCACTAGGTCTTCCGCATAGATGACTACTATGTGCATGTGTGATTAATACTGAGATGAAGTTTGCGTTAAGTTTGCCATTCTTTTGTGGACACGTGTCCTGATAGTCCCCCACCTTCTCACCTCGAGAAAATCAGTCCTGTCACACTCCAGTCACCACACAGCTGCTCTCACCCTTCACTCCTCCGTTCCTGTGTTCTCATCACTATCACAAGACATTTACGACAGGATCATCATCTCAAGAGAGATGCCTTTGTTCCATCTGTTGGGGAAATCCCTGCACTTTCACTGGTGGAGAATCTGTGCTGTCTTTCATGCGTGACTCTTCCTGTTTCTCCCTCACAGTTCCTGTACATGCAGGACGTCCTCCAATGGAGGGCCCAGGCAACCCCAGATCACCCCCTCTTCCTGCTACTGAACGCCAAGGTACCCCGCTAAACCTCTCTGCTTCCCACTTATAAAAAGAGAAAATGCCTTCCTCTGTAAGCACATGTTGGCGATGCCCGTTTCCTGCATGCCGGTGGGTGTCCTGTGGGGGGTGCTGTTGAGACCACTGTTGTTTCGTCCGTGTAACCAGGGCACTGTGGCCAGCACCGCCTCCTGCCTGCAGCTGCACAAGCGGGCGGAGCGTGTTGCCATGGCGCTGATGGAGAAGGGCAGGCTCAACACGGGGGACCACGTGGCTCTGGTGTATCCCCCAGGTGAGACACGCTGCCGGGTTACAGACTCTTTGTTTGTTAGGGTGGAGTTTTTGTCCTGTGCTCTTTAGTGTAGAGCATGATACCTGAATCTCTAGTCACTAAGTCACTAAGAAAAAGATCTACATGAATGGGGGTCCAGCACTTAAGTAATAAAAGGATAAAAGGACCCTAAATTATAGTGCATCATAGTGGTGAGGAGGAGGACTCGTAACCAAAAGGTTGCCAGTTCGATTCTCCACTGGGACACTGCTGCTGTAACCTTGGGCAAGGTTCTTAACCCACAATTGCCTCAGCAAATATAAATGTATAAATCGTTAACATTGAAAAAAAAACTGTAACTGTAACTGTAAAATGTAAACTAAAATGTAAGTTGCCCTGGACAAAAGCGTCTGCTGAATGCCTGTAATGTAATGTTCATTAATTGTGGTGCCATTATTCGTCTTGAGGCACCACAATAAAGTTACCGTGTGGCAGGTGTCGCCTCTTGTCCTCCTCCAGCTCTGTCTCTTCTGCTCCCTCACAGGCATCGATCTGATTGCCACCTTCTACGGGTGCCTGTATGCTGGCTGTGTGCCCGTCACTGTCAGGCCGCCCCACTCGCAGAACCTGGCCACCACCCTGCCCACCGTCAAGATGATTGTTGAGGTTCGCTTGCCGCCCGCCCGGCACCCTCTGCTTAGCTGACGAGTCGTCCAGTGATTTCAAGAATAATGACATTGATAACGTGACCATTTATCTGTGAGAATTCTGGTCGGTTAGTGCTAATTAGGAGAGGCCCTGAACAATTTCTCAGAGCAGGGGAGGGTGATTTTACACCCTGAAGTTAATTTGTAATTTTCTGTGTGTGTGTGTGTGTGTGTGTGTGTGTGTGTGTGTATGTATATATGTGGGTGTTTGTGTGTGTGTGTGTGTGTGTGTGTGTGTGTGTGTGTGTGTGTGTGTGTGTGTGTGTGTGTGTGTGTGTGTGTGTGTGTGTGCGCGTGCACATGCAACAGGTCAGTAAATCCGTGTGCATCCTGACCACCCAAGCAATAATGAAGCTGCTGAAATCCAAAGAGGCTGCGGCCGCCGTGGATGTGAAATCTTGGCCGACGGTGCTGGACACAGGTACACAGCTCTAACCCTGACCCTGTCCTCATCACCCCTGCTGAAGGAGGGTCCCTCTCTGGACACTGATTATGTCCTAACAGTTCAGTCAAATTATCCTCATTTATAGGTCTTTTTCAATAGCAAATTTAGCCAGAGCACCTTGGTTGGATTATCTGATTGTATTTTATACAACTATAGTACTGATGGTACTGAGTACTGGTTCTGCTGATGTCCAAGACTACTTTCATATTGAAAATGCTAGTAAAATAACAGCAGTACCCACTAGTCCACTCACACACCCAGGCATAAGATGACCTGGTCACTTCATACAAATGCAGGTTACTTCCTTGCTTTTGTACCAAGACAAATGCTGGCAAATTGATGGCATAAAATTGCTGCACAAATATAAAAATAGCAGCAAAGATTTTTTTGGGAATATTTGCTCCTCTGGTTTTGGCTGTGTTCAAATCAGATCAATGCCAATCAGTTGCTGTGAAAATGGTGGCATGTTGCTGGAAACGGCCACAGCACGCATGAGTCTCACATGTGGTGAACGGGAATGTTTCAGATGACCTCCCCCGAAAGAAGCCCGGTCAGATCTACAAACCCCCCACTCCAGAGATGCTGGCCTACCTGGACTTCAGCGTGTCCACCACCGGAATCCTGGCAGGAGTGAAGGTAGCTGAAGCATGACAGCAGTGCGCAGCACTTTAGTAGCAGCACTTTGCCCTGTGGGAATGCAGGTTCAAATCCAGGGACACTGTGACCATCCAGCTGTGTCTTCTCATGCCAACAGATTACTTCCTTTTTTTTCTTGGCCTGTTCTCTCATCCATTACTTAAAGTGCAGAAAAGGGATAGGATTATTTTATCAGGTGTGAGAAGCTACAGCAGTCACAGGCGTAGTGAGCAGTAAGAACATAAGCACATCATGCTGTTTGGGCTCTCCTGTGTGAGGTTTTTCGGCTCTCTCCTGTGTCCCCCTCCTAGATGTCCCATGCTGCCACCAGTGCCTTGTGTCGCTCCATCAAGCTGCAGTGTGAGCTGTACCCCTCCCGCCAGATCGCCATCTGCCTCGACCCCTACTGCGGCCTGGGCTTCGCCCTCTGGTGTCTGTGCAGGTGAGCCGCTGTCCCAGAGATAGGGGGCACTGTTGCGATGTATGCTAAGAAACTGAAAACAATTTGTCTTCTTTTTCTTCTTCTTCTTCTTCTTTGTCTTTGTCTTTGTTTTTGTCTTCATCTTTTTTCTTCTGCTTCTTTTTTATTATGATTAGTAGTAGTAGTTCTTAACAATGTATTGTTATTTTCTTGTCAGACAGAGTGACTTGCATGCACTGGCTTAAATTTTAAATTTTATCTGTTACCTGTTCATACAGGATATCTGTACTGGATATTCACTGAAGCGTTACAGGTGTGGTGCCTTGCTCAGGGGTCCCCTACAGTGAAATGAACCCCCAACACTCCCCGCTAAACAAGCCGTTCTCACTGATCCAGGGTCTGTCTGCTCTGTCAGGCCACCAGTCATCCCGCTAAACGAGCCGTTCTCACTGATCCGGGGTCTGTGTGCTCTGTCCCGCAGCGTGTACTCGGGCCACCAGTCCATCCTGGTGCCCCCGCTGGAGCTGGAGAGCAACGTGTCCCTGTGGCTGGCGGCCGTCAGCCAGTACAAGGTGCGCGTCACCTTCTGCTCCTACTCGGTGATGGAGATGTGCACCAAGGGGCTGGGCTCGCAGACAGAGGCGCTCAAGGTGAGTCCCGCCCCTAACCCCGAGCGCACGGGTTTGCAGCAGGAACCTCACCTGCATGGCTGAATTTTTTGGGCCCGTGATGTGAGTCAGTACATTCGGATCGTAGGTAGTGGTAATAATGTAAACTGTATACAGCGTGTTCATACAGGCTGCTTAATGTGCTTTCCAGCTAGGAGAGAATAAAAATGAAAAAGGGGATTGATAATTAAAAATATAGATAGTGAAGTACCGCTTCATACCGCTTTTCCATCATCGCCCCCCAGTGGTGGAATGAACTCCCAACCCCCCCTGAGAACAACTCCTTTACCCCAACCCTTCAGAGGTGAGCTGAAGACACACCTCTTCAGACTCTACCTGGACTAATACCTCTGCCACTCTGACCTTGTAACTTTGACGCTGTAATTCTGACCCCTGTCTTGTACTTGTTGCTCACTTACCTAGGTAGTATAGCGGTACTTTATTGTTCCTGTAATTGTATTTGATATGCAATCCTAATTCAGATTAGTTAGCTCGCGACACTGACCTTGCGCTCAGCTTCAGCATTATTTGCATTGTATGACCTGTACACATCTTGCTCTTGTGCCTGTTGTTTGCTCACTATTTGCACTTTTGTACGTCGCTTTGGATAAAAGCATCTGCCAAATGAATAAATGTAAATGTAAATGTAAAAATATAAAACTTGTGAAAATCAGGCTTATTTTAAGCATAGCCATAGCAAAAAAAAAAAAACACTTAGAGGAGAAAAAAATAAATATAAATTTTAAGAAATATTTTCTATGGGGCTTATGAGTAGATGGATTAAACTGCCCTAATTTTGTTGGAGACTCTCTTTGCCTATAACAAGTGTGTGCATCAAAGGTCAGTACGGTTGTAACAGGTCATCTCAGCATTGCATTACATTATTGTCATTTAGCAGATGCTCTTATTTATCCATTCATATAGCTGGATATTTACTGAAGCAATTCTGGGTAAGTCCCTTGGCCAAGGGTACAGCAGCAGTGCCACAGCAGGGAATCAAACCCGCAACCTTTTGGTTACAAGCCCTGTTCCTTGCCACTACACCACAATGCCGCCCACACAGCAATGGAAACAGATTTCAACAGCTCCACCCTCCCAGGCTAATCTGCCCAGTCTCACCCCACAGTGTAGATGCAGGGATGATGAAACCGGTGTTGTCTGCGCCCCCCTCTCCCCCCCCCCCCGCAGATGCGGAACATTAACCTGTCGTGCGTGCGCACCTGCATGGTGGTGGCGGAGGAACGGCCGCGCATCGCCCTCACGCAGTCCTTCTCCAAGATCTTCAAGGACCTGGGCCTCTCCGCCCGCGCCGTCAGCACCACCTTCGGCTGCCGGGTCAACGTGGCCGTCTGCCTGCAGGTGAGGGGGGAGCCCGCGGGCGAGGGGGTTGGGGGGAGGTTGGGGGGGGGGTTAGGTACAGGTGAGGAGTGGAGCTAGGGGGGCTAACGCTCACTCACCAGGGCAATGATTTATTTGTGAAACCTTACAGACCTACATTACATTAAATTACACATTTTTTACATTACATTGCGTAGAAGACACTGATCCCAAGTAACCTTCTGGTTGCAAGCCCTGATTCTTACACTACACCACACTGTTGCCCAAGAAGTTAGCTGCCGTTTTAAGCACTACAGATTTCTACAACTGAAGAGATTGTAATTCATCTTTAGAGGTTAACATTTAAAAGTATACACAGAGGTCAGGCTCCAGGGTGGTTCTGTCATATTACATGTATTTCATACTACCAGCAGAGATCTGAAATGGGTGAATACAGCCAGAATCATGTATGTATGTATTTCATGCCAAAGTGCTACATTTAAGCACCATAGGATGGCCTCTTACAATTAAAGGATATGTTAGATACCTTTGACCTTAACTGCCCTTGGACAGGGAATAAAAGGAGAGCTTCTCCTTGGAGAAGTCACTCTGCTCTTCTTTCTTTCTGTCTGTCACTTCCTTTCTCAATGTTCTGTCCCTTTTTTTCTTTCCCCCTCTGTTCCCTCTTTTCCCCCCGTGTCTGTGTGTCTGTCTGGCACTGTGTCTGTGATTCTGTCCCTCTGTACTGCCCCCTCCCCCCCGGCCTGTATCCTCTCGTCAGCCGAACAGGCTGGGGAAGCTGGCTGAGCAGGTAACCATGGCGCCTGGGAGAGACTGATGAGTAAAGCTGGACTTCTGATGGAGGGGCTAGTGTGTGTGTGTGTGTGTGTGTATGTGTGTATGTGTGTATGTGTGTCTGTGTGTCTGTGTGTGTCTGTGTGTGTGTGTAGGCTGGCCACGGTTGCTGTGGTTTGTGACAGATGGGAAACATGTGGTCAAGCCCCCTAAAGACTGGCATCCATCATCCATATACACATGTGTGAGTGTGTATATGTGACTTAAAGGGTGCCTGTTTACCTCCATCAGCTGTAATCAATCACTCTTGTTGTCTATTTGGTCAGGACTCTAAGTCAATGCCAAAGATCATATCAGGTGCAGATCACAGTTTACAGTTTAGTGTTTTGGATTGTTGGTTGTGCTGTTGGAAAATTGTATGAGGCTGTTATGTATTTTATATATACATTTAGCTTTCCTTGGACATCAAATCTGGCTTTGTGCCCTTGGTGTTACAGGGTCCTGAGATTCAGTGCACATAATTAAAGCAGTTATGCATAAGCAAAGATGGGGAAAAGCATTAATTTTGGGAAAAGGTCTAGAAAAGACAGACTCTGCCTAAGCCCTCTGCACATTTGTCATGGGGTTGAGATAATTAGGGCTATAATATGAAGTGAGGGTGACATACAAGCAGTGTGGATTTTGGCAAAGAAATTGCCAGACATTATTTGATGAAATGAAGCCATGCGAGTTATGAGGAAAACAAATATTTTCTGCACCAGCAGAATCCTAACAATGAAGAATGTTTAACACAGAAGAAATGAGAAAATTGATGAGCATAAAAATAAAGAGTCAGAGTGTTGTGTGGAATAGTCTTAATTTTTTTCATTTTCATTTGTTGTGGTCTAAAATGCTTCTTTAAATCTGGAAATAGAGGACTAATAGCTATAATATACTTATGTATGGAGAGCTTGAGAATGCAGCGCTATGATAAACTATGTGTTTAGAAGTTTTGGCTCAATGTTGGCAGCTGTTTGAGGATTCCAGATGTAGGTAGCTCCACTGGAAATCCTTTTTCTTGCAAAGCTGTGCACAGATATTCAGTGTGGATCTGTTTTTTTGGCCTTGTTCATCCTATAATGTGACCGTGGTGCTCCTTTTTTCCTCTGTCCCTACCATGCATGGCTGAGGCAGGGCTCATGGCTTGTGCGCCTTGGGTGTGAGCTGGTGTGAAGCTGGCTGTGCATGAGGCTTCTGGCTCCTGAATAATCCTACAAAGTGTGAAAAAGTACTCAAAAAATGATCTCTGTGTAGTCCCTGAGGCATGAAGTCTCATTGTGGTGTTTATTCTAAAACAGTCCTGTTTTATATAAAAATCTGTTTTACAAGGATGCAAAAGTGTGGCGTAGAAGTGTTGTATTTTTTTTTGGGCTGGTTGGAGGTTCAGTCTTGCTGAAATGCACTGCTGAAATGGAGTGCCTGTCTGAAATGCACTGCTGTGGCTGAATTCCTAGCATTGGTAGCCTGTGCTTTCATGTGGCTTTCAGTCAGTGCTGACCCACAGACCTGTTCCTGGAGCTCAAGCACCCCCAGGCTTTCAGAGGGCTGCTGTGAATGCCATTTCAGATTACATGTGTGCCAAGTCATTTTGTGCCAAGTGTGGTATTTCCTTAGTCCTTTCTTTCCTTAGTCCTTTCTTTCCTCAGTGCTTCTGCCATTGTAACTGAGACTTTGCACGGCATCAGGTTTGCCCCACTGATTGATGCAGCTCCAGCCACATCCCACAACTGACACCAGTGTAGTGTCCTGATGAGGTGTAGGCATGCATCTGTAGTTGCAATCATTTGGTTATATTTCTTCTGTGGGGTGCTAGGCATGTTCATTGCAATATTATACTTAACAGCTGTCTGTGCAACACACCAGATCAGTTTTTTCAAACATTGAATGACTGAATGAATCAACTGTTTTGAACAACTAATTTGATATTTTCAGGCTCATTTGCACTTTGTAGAGTTTACTGTTCATTGTACTTTCCTTTTTGGCTCTCCTCCCTTTGGGAATAAGCTAAAACAATGAAGTTGAGCTAATGTTTGGAATGCTGGTTCTGGAAAAGGGAGTGGCACAAGCTGACGTGCATGTGTTTGGATCCAGCTGCACCCATGGCATTGTGGGAAACCTTTTATCCTGCTTATTTCAGTCAAGATAGAGATTGTAGCACCTGCCACCGCCCTTCCCCTTTGGCTGGTGTTAACCTGCGGTCCTGTCTGTCTCTTCCAGGGTACTGCTGGTCCAGACCCCACCACCGTCTACCTGGACATGAGGGCCCTCCGTCATGACAGGTGTGTCTCCCTTGGTTACGGTTACTATGTTGTTACTATGGTTACGGTTAAATTGAGAGAAGACAAAATCATGAAGGCCCTTTATAAGCTCTCTTAGTGGCGGCAGTGTAGCATAGTGGTTAAGGAGCAGGATTCGATGCTGGTTCGAGGCGCCGCTGGGGCACTGCTGCTCTACCCTTGGGCAAGGTACTTAACCCAGAATTGCCTCAGTAAATATCCAGTGTAATTGGATAACATTGTGGAAAAAAAAAACTATAACTGATGTTAGTCACTCTGAATAAGAGCATCTGCTAAATGTCAAAGTTCATCCCAGCTGTGGGTTAACGGAGGTGAGGCGATGTGAGGTAGAAGTGTAGCTGGCACAGAGTGATTGACAGGATTTGGGCGTTGTCTCTGTGTGTTCCCAGGGTACGTCTGGTGGAGAGAGGGTCGCCACACAGCCTGCCGCTGATGGAGTCGGGAAAGGTCAGGACCTTTCTCTCACACACACACACACACACACACACACACACACACACACACACACACACACACACACACACACACACACACACAAAGGCCAACAGAAGACAATTCGGCAGAGACTCTGTATGTCACAATGCTTAAGCTGAGAAGAGCATGATGTCATCAAGACAGCCAACAACCCAGAAAATGGAGAAATATCACTTGTACTGTTTTATCTGTTTTCCACTCAGATCCTGCCAGGGGTGAAGGTGATTATTGCTAACACAGAGACTAAAGGACCCCTGGGAGACTCACATCTGGGGGAGGTGAGCCACTACAGACCGTGCCCAGTGATACTGCTTCCTGTGCCCTTTATGGAATAGAGTGCCCACTGTCCCGTTCATAGACAGCGAACAGTGGTCATATATACCCAGCAGGGGTCTCACATGCCAGGCTACAGAATTGTGCTGACTCTCTGCTGTTGAGGGGGTGAAAGCTGGTGTTCCTTGGTACATACAACATAAGAGGTTTAATGATGAGGAAAAACTGTTCAGTCAAACTCTGCCCTTAAATTTCCTGATAATACTGTGTATTATATTACATTGCACTCATTTAGCAGACGCTCTTATCCAGAGTGACTTCCAGCACAATAGAACAGAAGTATATCCATTCAAGTTAAATGAGCAAGAGTGTCAGACCAAGCTAACAACACTCCCAGACCAGTGAATGTGAGCGTAACACTATTCAAGCCCTAACACAAGTTAACTTGTGCAACCTGACTAGACAAGGGAAGACAAGTATACCACCACACATCAGTCAATAGATCACACAATTCAAAACACATGGCAATACTACACATAAAAAAACAGCAAGTACTACAAGTAGCAGATGTTAGGGGGGCAAGGATTGAGATGTGTATATGTATGTCAATAATGTGTCTGGCACTTAAACACTGGTCTTAAACACTCTGAATATCTGTGCCCCTGCTATGAGTCATGGAAATCTATCCCATGTATCAATAATTATCTTTGTGAGAAAATACTTCCCAGTGCCAGTGTGAAATTTATTCATTAACACCTCTGTATCCCCTTTTTGTACTGAGAGAAGAGAGTTTTGTACCATTTGCAGATGTAACCTTGTCGCTGCTGCCGTTGACAGATCTGGGTGAGCAGCCCCCACAATGCGACGGGCTACTACACTGTGTACGGGGAGGAGGCGCTGCACGCGGACCACTTCAACACCCGGCTGAGCTTCGGGGACACGCAGACGGTGTGGGCTCGCACCGGGTACCTGGGCTTCCTGCGCCGCACGGAGCTGACCGACGCCTGCGGAGGTGAGGGGGGGAACCCTGCGCAAACCCCGCCCTCCGTCACCCTCCTCCGATGAGCTGTTCGCTTGGCAGGGCTCTGCCCGGGTCGTGCTCAGACGTACCCGCCGCTGTGGCTTTTGGGTAGCGCTCCTGGTGTAGCCAGGTGTGAGCAGCAGGTGGATGGGTGTGTCGGTGGAAAGGAGCAAGGGCAGGTAGTGGGTACTGACATCCCTCAGCGTAACAGAGCTGGCAGAGGACCTCTTCACCCTTCCTCATAACGCTCTTTAACAGGGCAGGAGACGCGGCCACACATACGCGCCACCCACTGGGCGTGTGGGTCACTGTGCTGTCCAAAGAGGCGCTCCCTCAGCTGAGTGTGTGTGTGTGTGTGTGTGTGTGTGTGTATTTCAGAGCGGCATGACGCGCTCTACGTGGTGGGCTCCCTGGACGAGACCCTGGAGCTGAGGGGCATGCGCTACCACCCCATCGACATCGAGACGTCCGTCATCCGATCGCACAAGAGCATTGCAGAATGGTGAGACGCACCTGCCCTGGAGTCATGAGCCAAGGCTCTCTCCCACATTCTATATACATTATGTTCTATACATTACATTATTGTCATCTAGTGGACACGCTTATCCAGAGAAACTTGCATAGGTTGCAGTTTTATCCATTTATACACCTGGATGTTTACTGAGGAAATTCTGGGTGAAGTACCTTGCCCAAGGCTAAAGTGGCAGTGCCCCAGCAGGGAATCGAACCAGCAACTATTTTGTTATGAGTTCTGCTCCTTAACCACTATGCTACACTGCTGTCCCTATGCATATAAAGCCAGATATAACCAATGCAGGAAAATGAACTATGACCAGCGAATAGGTATATATACAGATTAATTTAATACTTAGAGACAGTTATTATTCACTAGACACATTGCTGGAATTTATTCCAACAGGTTTGCTTAATTATTGCCTAATTAATTCTAATTAATCTCTCACTCTCTGTCTCTGCCTTTATCCTTCCTCTTCCTTCTTTTTTCATCCTTTTTTCTTGCTCTCCTTCTAAAAATCCCATTCCTGCTCAACCCCTGACCCCCCGCGCTCAGCTCAGCGGTGTTCACCTGGACCAACCTGCTGGTGGTGGTGGTGGAGCTGGAGGGCTCAGAGCAGGAGGCGCTGGATCTGGTGGCCCTGGTGACCAACGTGGTGCTGGAGGAGCACTACCTGATCGTGGGCGTGGTGGTGGTGGTGGACCCCGGGGTGATCCCCATCAACTCCCGCGGGGAGAAGCAGCGCATGCACCTGCGTGATGGCTTCCTGGCCGACCAGCTGGACCCCATCTACGTGGCCTACAACATGTGAGCGCCGGAGCGCAGGAACCTACAGGGGATGGGGGTTGGGGGGGTGGGGAGGCGGGGAGGGACACCGTGCTCGCACACCACGGGCCAGAGAGCCCGAGACGGAGAAATAGGGGCAGCGACTGGATCTTTGCGGACACTCCGCCGCCTTGCCACCCGTTTCGTCCTCGGAGGGGTGGCACCGTGCGTTTCGCTTGGCTACGAGTCGCTTCTTGGAAGGCCCGTTTGAAAAGGACAGGAACACGCCGGCCCTGTGCGTCACCACGGCAGGGGGCCCCGCAGCTCATAGCTTCTCTCTTCACAGCTGAATGTCAGTGTCGCTCCATCCCCGCGCACTCCATACGCCCCGCAGCAGTGTCCTGGCACAACAGCCCCTCTCTCCCCTGCTGCGGGGCTGGCTGGGGGGGTGGCGCGCGGAGGGTGGGGCGTTTGGGCCGGGGGGGGGGGCGGGGGTCGTGTGGATTATCTTTGTGCCTCATTTCACACAGCTGGGGTTTGATCGCTCACTGACTCTCATGGATGGATTATGGTTTAAGAAGTATCATCACCACGTTTTTTCCCTTAAGTGTAGTATGTGCTTGTTAAAAAAAAATCAAATTTTTTTTACTAGACCTTTTTTTTTTTTTTAAAATAACATTCCTGTCTATGTTTGCGGTTTTGTACAAAATGCTTATTGTCACAAAAAACCTTATGAACCATAATTGTGTTTTTGTGTGTGCTTATTCAGATACAGGATGTGTGCATATTAGTGGTATTTGGTATGTGAAATTATTAATTTATTTTAAACTGACTGACCTTACTGTGTTTCAAAGAACAAAATGCAAAAACATCGGTTGACATAGTTTCATTTCTTGGAGTTTCTTTGATTGAGAGCACCTTATTGCTCATTTGAATCCATAAAGCAGTGAGAAACATGGTTATTTTATAACCTTGCCCAGTGTTTTAGTAAAGCCTTAAACATTGTTGGGTGCCTGTTCTTAGCTTTCATGTTTTTGCACAGTTTTTTCTTCAGGTTCTTGGGGTTTTGGAAATCGAGGGGCTAGAGGTGACTTGTAATGGCTTAACAGGCAACTCCACTTATAGTGCAGACCAGTCAGCTCTGAGTGAATCTCACTGTAAGGATTCATTACTTCTGCTGGTCAATGTGTTTTCTTGCACTCCAGCAAAATTCTGCAACAACTTACACAAGTTATGTATGATACTTGGAATATTTACTTTAAAATATGTTCAAATTATCCTTATAAAATTTGTTTCACAGCTACAGAGAGTTAATTGAATGAAATGTGTGCTTACATGTTGGCATACCTGACTTGCAGACATCAGCAGACTAATGCTTCTTTGCTGAATGTGTGCAAAACAGAGGTGATGTATCGTTCATGAGATGGGTGTTACATTATTCCAGTGTGTGTTTATCAAAACCGGTTTTACACCCTTTTCTTTATCAGACTATACGTTTACTACTGCCTTCACAGAAATGTCTTTCAGTCAGCATCGCCATGTAATGTCTTACTGAATTCTAATGTAACACAATCAATCTGGGACATTAGAAATGGGAAAAAATTATGTTGCCGTCAGTTTTGAATGCCATTTTATTTCTTCTGTCCAAATGCTCTGAGTGAAACTGTAGCCACAGGTGTCAAGTTCTGAACTCAAGGGACTGTGCAGATCAATGAGGGAACCTGCAATGTGTGAAGACAACCTGTTTCCTCTGCAGGCTGTGCCCTCCCAAGCTTGTGACCGCTGCTTGGAAACGGACATCAAGCCGGCTATATTTACGTGCAGATCTTGGCCGCGTTATGCTTGCAATTCCGGAACCTTTGGGCATTCCAGAACTGACTGTAGTGGCAAATCCTTGAAGCAGAAAAGACTGAAACGGATCAGAATGGACTAACAGACCAACCAGACTTGTAAAAGAATTAGTTTTATTTTATAAGTAGACAACAAGAAAAAGAAATACATGGATAAGCGGTCTTGATTTTGTATTTGAAAGGAGTGCAAAAAAGAGGACATTGAAAAGGGTTGCCTTTTGGAAAAAAAAGTTACAGAAAGCACATTAAAATATTTTAAAATGAAGGTGAGTGTTGTGTTCAGTTAAATATATTTGTACATTAATTCAGATTCACACTCCTGTTAGATTTACCCCGTTTTTATTTTTCTCTATGCAATGCAGATCAATATTCAAAGAAGTGTTATATATGTATACTGGAAAGGTTATTTCAGAGATATCTGGTTGTAGAGAAAGGAAAACTGAAGGTGACTCCATTTTTGCTAGATTTTTTTTTTCTTTAAATGAATTCTAGGTTCAAGGAAAGACAGGTACCGTTATATTTCTCACTCTACTTAAATTCAATACAGTCAAAGGTTTCAGCATTTAAGTAATATTATAAACACTTGATGCTAAATTAAATCAGATTTTACAGCAGTAGTAATTTTTAACAAGCTAAAAGCAAACAAAATGTCAAATAGTGTTGCCCCAACTTTGAGTGTGTAATTCTCATTCAGTAATGTATGCATCTATTGTAGTTAAGAGCTGAGATGCCACGTTCAGCACCTGTGTTTCATCCTGAGAGTTGAACTGGTTGTTGGGAATACCTGGAGGTGTGTGGTAGTTTGGGTACTGGGTCTTCTTGGCGTCAACACCTAGTTGTTTCAACCTTTTCACCAGGTTGGGTAGCGTGCTCAGCTTTGGACTGCTGTGTGACAGTTGCTGTGCAAGGCTAGAAATAGAGCAGTCAGTCGGACATTTTCCAGTGCTCTTGTATTTTGCTCCTATCAGGGCCTTCTCTACAGCTTGGTGCACTTTGAAGAGGCACCACTCTGTGGACTTGCCTCCTGTGTCATTGTAGGCTGCGGTGAGGTCACACTTTGCCTGTCTGTACCAGCGCTTAGCTTCCTCTGGGTTTGGTGTTGGTCGTGTACCTCCATAGTGGGCGTTGCCTCCATGGAATTCCCTGAAGTCATAATTCCATGAAGAATAGCTTTGGTGAAATTTCTCCCGTCCTCTCCGATGCCAAGAGGCTTCCTCGTCCCACTTTTTGAAAAAGTCCCTGAACGCTGAGCTCCACGGAGAGGATCTTTGGTTAGCCCCAGAATGATGGTGTCTAGCCTTCCCTGTTTCCAACTCCACAATCCTCTGCTGCAAGTACTTGCAGGCCTCTGTGGCGAGGTCCACACAGTCTGGATTTTTGTCTGGATGCCACCTCAGGTAGAGGCGCCTGATGCCTTTTCGCCTCTCCTCTTCCGGCAGCGTCCATATCTCCGTCAGGCACTTGTCTATTTCTGCTTTGATCTCTTCCAGGGATTGTGGTAGGGGTTTAACAGGTGGTGGGGCAGACTCTGCTGCCACCTGTGATGGAACAATCTCCTTGGAGTTCCCAACAGAAGAGGAATGTCTCTGTACTCTTTTGAACTGATACAGATCAAGAGCGCTTACCTCGGTGACCTCATCTGTCCCGATTTTTATTTTGTATTTCCGAGAAGACAGCCTTCCCTGGTTTAAAGGTTCATTCACCTCTTCCACAACAATTGCAAAGCAATATTCATTGCAAGTTGGCTTTTTGAAGCCAACATATTCTCCTTTTTCAAAATTGTTGAGAAAGTTCATGTCAAGGGCATCGATCCACTCATCAGGAATAATACTCCCTGGGTCCGGGAAGTGACAGTGTCCATCTTCTGCACTGTTTCGTATTCCATTTCCTTCAAGCATCTTCTGTACGTCCTCCATGTTTTCGCACACCAGCAGTTTCTGGAGGACTAAGAGTGAATCTGCTTCAAGAGCATTTTCGAGGAGGATGTTGATCTCTTTGGCTAGACTTGGGAAGACCTCAAACATCACTTTTGGTGTCTGGTCATCACTGTGTTTTAGATAGAACGTGCAACTCTCTTGTTCCCTCTTCACATAAACCTGTGTTTCAGCTGTTGTGTTATCCAGTGGCTGCTGATTGAGAAACAGAACCGTTTCAAGGTTCTCGCAACAGATGATCTTAATTCTGCGGAAAGAATTCTGACACATGTTCTCAGCATCGCTTTGGGATACTGTGCCCCTGCACTGTTGTCTTACCAGGCAGACTAGGCCATAGAGAAAATGGCTAGAAGACAAAGTGCCATCAAACTGATTACGGAAGTGACAGTGTTCCCCATATTCACACCACTGCAGACTGGATTCCACCACCTTCTCAGTTATAACTTCAGATAGCAGTTTGGGACGAACGTTGTGGGGCAGCAACTGTATCAGTTTCTGTTGTTTATAGCAATCCCTGTCAAGATAGTAATTGTTTAGTTTATCAAGAAGTTTCAGTTTGTTTTGTACAGGGTCCTCACATCTAGTAACCTGGAAGGACGTGTCATTGAAATACAGTGAGGTTGATTCATACAATCTGCCATCCCTTGCTGGTAGGTAAAGGGGCTCAGGGACCTCCGCTGGCTTTTGTCTGGATGTGTTTTCAATCAAATTAAAAAGTTGCTTAACAGTGTGTTTGCAAGTTTTTAACTGATTTGGGTTCAACCTTTGCTTGTCAATAGTGTCCTGGTAAATATCTTGGAGAACAGTGATGTATTGTTTTGTAGAAGGTGTTTCTTCGACACCTATCTTCTTAAAAAAATCTTCATGTATAGCCAATTCACAAGGCACTTTGAATAAATAGGGCCTGAACTCTACATGATCATCCAGCTTCAAAACTGTTTGTCTGGGTGTTACAAGTTTAGCATTGTTTTCAACCAACACCAGAGGAAGGTCCATCAGTGGACAGGCATCAAAATCCATAGACTGGAGAAAGCCATAAGAATGACGGAAAACTTCCCGTCTGGTTTGAATCATCTCTTTATTCTCACATGGTGCTTGGCAGATGTTCATCAGGTTTTCAGTTACATGTTGAGGGTTAGGCTTCTCAAGAGCTCCAGCTTCCTTCATTACATTTATTTGACTCATTGTGTAGCTTTCTGATGGCAATATTGGTAATGAGGTCCAGATCAGAAGTTGGTGTTGTGGATCTCTCTCAATCAAAGAGCCTTTGATTGCCACAAGTTCCCTCTGTGCTGCAAAAGGTTGATGGTATTCAGACAGGTTTTGAGCAACTTGCAGTGGAAAGATAAATTTTATGGTAGATATTGTGTTCAGAAACTCTGGGTTGTTTCTATTTAAAACAGTCTCAAACAAAGCCTCTGATTTCCATTTCAGCTCCTTCAGGGAAATATTCCCTTTGGCATCAGATGCGATCTGGTGTGCGAACTGAATCATTTCTTCTTCCGACACGGTGTGCTTCAACCCAAGTTCCTTCAGCAGTTCTTTTGCCGCAGTCTTGTTGGGTCTTCCATTACCATGTTCAATGATGTCCCAAAACTGTGCTGGAACAAACCTCTCTCGTGGGAGCATGATTCGGTAGAGATCAACATTTTCATCATAGTAGTATGAGGCTACCTGAAGAACACCATGGACATCCCGAACAAACCTCACACTTTTAAGCGTGGAAAGAATCTTAAGCTTGTACTCTCCATAGCAAGGATAATGTTTTATTTCAAACAGCATCTGGACTGAATTCAGAACTTGGTCATTGTTGAGCCTATGTAAGGAGGGCAGAATGAATTTTACATAGTACTCCAGATCATCCAAGGTAACAATGTCCATCTTTTTTGCCAGGGTCTCATTCACAGCACTGTGTTTAAGGAAAATGGTCTCCTTGTCAATTGTGTACAAATCAGGAAAGCTTCGCATTAAATCTGTTTTCAAGATGAACACTTTTTTGACTTGGTCAACCCTTTGCCGGTTCCCTTGAATGGTTTCAAACAGTGGCAGTGACTTCAGCTTGCTTTGTTGTCCCTGAGTATTTTGGGCAGAGCATATTCCTGATTGCAAAGCCCATAAAAGAGCATCCATTTCATAATCAGTAAGCTTGTCAAACTGACAGTGCTGTGACACATAGAGTTGATCTAGAACAGCTCTGCTGTCAGTTGCATCGAGTAGTTCACGGGTGAGATGTGGTAAAAGCTCTCTGAAATCTCTGAAGAACGTTGTGTTCAATGTCATGAATCCAAGTTTAAGGAGGATTTTTGGTACTTCTGCCTCTGAAAAGGAGATCACACTGCACAGTGTCTTCAGTGTTTTCAGAAAACATTTGTCACCTTGATTTTGACAGATGACAGGAACAATAGGAGAGTCCAAGAATAGATCCTTTATGTCGATAAAGGCCTTGTTGTTTTCCCTATCTTTCTTTGTGGCTGATTTAATTTGACCACAAAAAAACTTCCAAAGTTGTTTTAACCATGTAATGAATGCCTCCTCTGGAGATGGCAACATAGAGTTTCGATCACAATTTTGAAGGAAGCCCTCAAGTATTGGTTTCAGATATTTTTCTGAGTCACGGATGGTCATTTTTTTAAGAAAGTGACCTTTGTCAAGAACATCAATATGCTCCATATTGACACTGTAATCTGCAAAGTCACTTTCATGCCCTTGAAATAGTCCACAAAACTTTGAAAAGAGCCTTGGAGAGTCAGCGTTAAATACCCTCAGAATCTGGTCATGAGTGAGAAGAAGAGGCAGTCCACTCACCAAGATGGATTCATTCTCACTTGTTTTCTTCAAACAGTAATCCAGAAGCTGTTTACATCTATCTTTGCTTTTGATCAAAGTCTGACTAACTGGCAGGGGCAAACTATTTTCAGTTTTTGTTGGATCATTCAGTGGCTTTTTCCTCAGGTAGTTTCCTACTGTCAGGGGACTGACTGTCCTCACTTCAACACCTGCATTCATAAAACTGGTGAAGATGTCCATGATACTGAAAGAGAATGGAACTAGGTTCATACCAACATCCTCTAAGGTTTGAAACAGGCTGTCATTGTACTCACTGGTGAAATGAGGTGCATCAGTTGGTTCTTTATTTGTGACACTAGACCAGCTTACAGTGTATTTCTTTCTTGTGTAGTAGATAGTCTGATGAGTTGAACTGTGAAATACAGGAATCAGGCAAAGATTTCTCTCATTGATTGACTTGAACATTGCATTGATTGTTCCTTGCCACTCTGGACCAAAGGAGTCTGTAATTTTAGGGAAATACTGCAGGTAAGAAGAATCCAAGTGTTGCCCAAGACACATTAATGAAGCATGACTCTCCTTCTTAACCCTGTCATGGATATAATTTAGAAGATCTGCATACAACGGAGCAATGACATTCAGTTTCAGGGATTCATTACACTCTATCTTCAAGCTCTTACCATCTTCTTTCCAGAGGTCCCTTCTGGAGGAGTCTACCTCAAAATTTCCATTGACATGCACTGGAAGTACTGTATGGCCTGGTAAAGGCAGGGAACAGAACATCCTCCCAGTCAATTTAGAATTCAAACAAGCTGCTACAGCAGCCTGAGGAACTCTTGTGTCAGATTGCTCAGTCATCATATCAGGGTTTTCACTGAGAGCGCCAAACTGCTCTGCTATGATCCATTGAGTTAGCTTTTTTGGAGATGAAATGTTCATTTCATAGATGATTTGCAGTGGTTCAACTGGCTGCCTTGAAAGCAGGGAGTTTTGAACATGCTTTTGAAAACTATCTTTTTGCTTACTGTTCATTTCAGATAACTCTATCTCTGTTGAGAATGTAGCTTTCAGCTCATTTGTGTGCGGGCATATTTCATGAAACTGTATTTTTCGAATGTGCCTCAAAAAGAGAATCAATCCTTCAGGATCTTCAGAAAGCTCAGAAGACAATTCTTGAATATCATAAGAGGTGACAATGTTCTTTGATATTTCTGAGATTATAGCCATTTCTTCTGTCCTGAGTGGCAGTCTAAGCATGGTCCCTACCTTGAGTTCGAAATCTTTGGGAAGGAATGTATTGTACACATCAGGGAATGAGTCCTTAAATTCCTTTTTCAGTGAATACATACACCCTGGTGATTGCTTTGTCCCAGCTTCTACATAGTTTAGATTTGGGTCAGATATGCAGAGCCATCTATCTCCTGTTACAAATGCAGGGCAGTCAGTCAGATGGTAAACCGAGTTAAACCCAAGTCCGTACTTTCCTGTTTTTCCTGGTGTGCCATGTTTTCCACCTTCCCCGAGCTGCTGAATTCCTTTCAGATCTGTATCTGAAAACACCTTGTTGTTGTACACACACAGCGCTGGACCCTGCAATGGATTCCATTTCTCTCCGAAGGTTTTTTCTGTGTTGTGTGTCCTGGAGTCCCAAACAAAGTGAATCTCTGTCGCCTCTGCATCATCAGCATTTTGTATGAGCTCTTTCAGAATATCTTTCTTAGATGGATAAGCTGCAATGATGTTTTTAAGACGGACCGTCAGTTCCTCATGTTGTCCGAACTCTTTGACAAAGGGAGAAAATCCTTCAACCAGGTGGTTTTGCAGAGCCCAGTGTCTCGTTGTTTTGACCCCGAAATGAAGTGCAATGATACGAGGTATGAGGGCATGGCACAAAACAACATCTGGTGAGACTGGCATCCAGGGACTGTCATTGAAATGGAGCTGGTGGGAAGGGTGTAAAACACCACTCTCATCTGGCAATACACAGTCTTTTAGTTTCTCATCCTCAGGTTTATATAATCCCTTTGTAATTACAGTGAGACAGATGTTTAAATCACTGTGACAAAGTTTTTCATTTTTGTACTTATTGCTCAATTCCTGAAGCACACCCACAAACTGCTCTGAGGTGAAATGCTTCTGTATGCCAACACATTTCCAGAGGTTTTTGAATTTGGAGAGGCTACTTGGAAGACCATACAGGTATGGCTTAGCTTCAAACTCCACCTTCTTTGCCACAGACTTCACATTCACAAACCTGTCCTCAATTAGGACAAAGGGAAATGACTGTGCTCGCTTAAAAATCAATTCAGCCACTGATGTAGTTTTTTTATTTGTCAATTTGTCCAAATAACCATAGCATTCATTAGCAATGTTGGAAAGCATGCCTTCTTCAAAAGCTGAACAATGTTGCCGTGCTTCTTCTAACTGCTGAAGGACTGTGTCAATGGGTGGGTTTTCAAGAACTCCTAATTTACTGAGAACTGAATCATAGTAAAGTGGTTGGAGAGTTGCTTGGTCTACTGTGAACTGTGTCATGTTAACCAAATACTGACACCAGTGACTGTAAAGGTCAGTAGGCTTTTTCAGCGTGACACTGGTATTCTTTCCTTGATCAGAAATCTGTGGTGGCCGTGCAGGAATGAAGGCTGTGTTTCTGATTGATTCCCAGTGAGGAGAACTTTCATCATGTAATGACTCACTTGTAAGGGCTAAGATGCACCGAACGCGTTTGCATGCTTCTGACTTGTTTCTTTGCCAAATATGGGCAATAGTCTTGACTCTCTCTTCGATGTCCGCCAATGAGAGATGGTCACTCAGCATTCCGAGTTCTGTCAACCGTTGGATCCGTTTTGGAGAGCAGAAATCCCCTGCTGTTCCTTTAAGAAAACGGCACTCTTCTGGCTCATAGAGACAAGCCACTTTTCCTGAGGGATTGACAAGATTCCTAATGAACTGAACCTGTTTACAACCTTCTGCTGGAATGCAAGGATAGCTTTTCAATAGCCCATCGATTGCATTATCATTCATGTCAATGGCATGCAGCACAAGAGAATTCCTGCTCTCAGGATCCATAGCACCCAGGTTCTTGAACACTACCTCCTGATAGAATGTAACCCAGTCAAATGTCCTTTCTTCTATTATGTCATTGAAACCGGTCTGCTTGAAACTATTTCTCACCCATTCTGGAAGGGGAACAGCAAGGTAGTGTTTCTCTTGATTTGCCAGAAACTCTTTCATTGCAAGCTGTCCAACTTTCTTGTTCTGCTCTATAGCTGGGTCTAAAAATCTGGCCTTGTCTATGGAGCACCAGTTTGTCCCATCACTAAAGAGTTCAAGACTCTTGCCCAGAAAATTCTGAGCAATAGCAGAGTAAAAAGCAACAATGAGAGATTCAAAAGCTGTGCACACTTTCTCTTTGTCAGGCCAGAATGTGTAGTAGCGGTAACCTTGGAGCTCTCCCTTTTCGGACATCTTTTTCAACACTGAGAGTGTGGAAATGTACGAAGTAGTAACAGCATCTTGAAGTAGAGCTTTGTTCCATTCATGTTTTTCTCCAGTTTCCCAAAGGCCCTTACGGTTTGACGTCACAGAAAAGGATCCATTCACATGAACTGGCAGACCAGAATTAATTGGGAGTGGCAGGAAACAAAAAACTTGCCCAGGTATGTTGCTTTTCTCAGGTAACCAATTTCCCCCTTCTGTGTTCTTCTGTAGAGGCACAGCGGTGCTTCCTATTGGCAAAGAGTACATCTGTGTATTTTTTCTCTGGAGCATGTTGAAGGATTTTTTCATTCCGATACATGAATGCACAAGCCAGTATTTGATACTGGCTTCATCCTTGTATGTCTTTGTCATTTCAACTATGCTTGCTTCCTGACAATCAATGACATTTTCCCAATTACTGTCAAATAACACTTTCAGTTCATCATTCTGCATGGTTTTCAAAGGAATGTCATCAGGGACACGTACGGTGCTCACAACTTTTCTGGTGACTGTGAGGAGAGATTTCACTTCTTTATCCTGTGGGGGGTTGGAAGCACTTTCAGGTAGGATCTCAAGAGACAGTTTGTCAACCTTCCTGAGAAACAGTAGAAGGATCTCTGCACTGTTGGTCAAGTGTTGCTGAAATGCAAGAATGTGTTCTTCATCATAAACCTTCTTGCTGATCTCAGAGGTTGTAGCTTCCTTTTGTGTCCGGAAGGGCAATTTAATGAGAGTTCCCTGGTAGAATTTCTGAACATTTTCCGTTGACAAATCACAGTCAAATATTCCCTGGTATGGCTTGAACTGTCCAGGAAACCTACGAAAGAGTCGCTCCTGAAATAAGTCAAGTTTGATTCCAGGATTCGCTTTGCTTTGTATGTGTTTTTTCAGATGAGTCACGTTTGGATCGAGAATGAGGAGTTTCTTACCACTCAGGATAGATGGAATATCAGTCACATGATAGACTGCATTGAAACCAAGCCCAAACTTCCCTATTTTCTCTACCTTATTTTCTTTTGAGGCAGATCCAACTTTGACTATGTTTATCCAGTCTTCTTCCTTGAAGAGCTCATTATTGAATGCCCAAAGGCAGGGTCCGTGGCAGAGGGACATGTCTGTGTCTATAAGGGTATCAGGTGAGTCTTTGTGTTTTCTGAAATCCAGCATGAACCTACACGTGCTTGCACCAGCATCTTCTGCGTTTTGTATTAACTCTTTGAAGAGATCCTTTTCCTCATTGTACTCTTTCAGTATGTTCTTGATCCTCAGAGTTATAGGTTCTGTTTGTCCACATTGCTCTATACCTACAAATTCTGGTCTGAGGATTCGAGTGCTGAGGGAGGGAATTTTCAGCCATTTTGCAATTCCTTGAGTTATGTCCTCATGGACTACATGGAACACTTCCTGGTCTTCTCTCAGGTCTTCCAAACCTTCTCTCGTGATGTCACAAAACACTGTGGATGACAACGGCTGCAAGTTAAACTGTTTGTTTCCTGCCATAACAGGCACTGGTAAGTCTTCTTTTGTTTGTTTCTTTTCTTTGCACATCCATTTGAGAATGGCAATTGCTACTGTCAATTCAGAATGGGTTCCATGAGATGGACGCCTTTCATCAATTTTTTGCTTCATGTTATACAGTATTTCCTCAACCTCTTTCTCTGACACTGATGCTTTCACTCCAAACTCAGTTAGCATTTTTCTGTACACTAGGAATTCGTCTGGCACTTTTTCAATGTGGGAGCTGAGATCCAATCCACGTGGAAAGGCTAAAACGACATCATGAGGAAACACAAAGTGACTGTGAATCCAGAGCCAAGGTACATTCTTCTTCTCTGCCGTGTCTCTGAAGTGAGCGATGTTACCTTGCATAAACGCATAAGTGCTGTGCAGCTTTCTTTTGAAATCAACTTCAGTGTCTGGTTTGCACACTTCAGGTAAAGTTGCTCTCAGAGCAGACAGATTTTCGAACACTTTCTCAGCAGGAGGTAGACTTAGGAGGCCAAGCTTTTCACTGACTCTCTCATTTAGTTGATTAGTGAGAGGCATCACATGACCCACAAGCTCACAGTACTTTGAATGCCGTATCTCTGCTGGCTTGAAGAGGCTTTTCTCTTGAGATTTTCCCTCATGGTTTTCATTCACAGTGTCTGGATTTTTACATGGAACCCACTGGGTGTGTACAAGATCCCAAAGCTGTTGTTCAGAAAATTTGGGAAGCACAGGGGTATTATTCAACAGTCCAGTCAATACATCTGCTTTTACAAAAGCCTTTTCTGGAGAATGAACATGTAGCTTTTCAATGTGCTTAGCAACATGAAGCACATCGTCAGGAGAGATGTTCTTTTCGTCTGTCTGCAATCCAAGATACTTCAAACTTTGCAGCATCTCTTTAGTTCTTGCGAAAGCCGGTGGAGGGAAGAAATCTGTTTCAAACAGAACTTTGAATATTTTGTTGTTGGGGTCAAAGAAATTTGAAGCTTTTTTGTATTCTCTTCCCTGAACTATAATGAAACTGAGATCCTTACATTTTTTGTGCAAGGTCTGGTCCTGGGAAAAGAGCACACTACCATGTTCTAATATCCACATCATTATTTTGTCAGCCTCTTCCCTTTTGTATAGTCTCTTCTCAATACCAGCGACTAGAAGAATGCCTGCCTTAGCTGAACTGAGGAGGTCAATGTTGAGCAATGTTAGCAGCCTACGGTCAGCTTCATTTGCACACTGTACAACTTCATCAGCCATGACAAGATCTGTGGGGATGGATGGGATGGAGTTAAGGACCACAGCTTGCTTTGACTTGACAGCAGTGTACTCTCCAGAGTAGCCTTTCAGAGACGCCATTGGGTGGAAGAGGGGTAGCTCAGAAAGAAGGCATTTTTCATCATTGGTCAGGGAGCTCAAAGAAGAGAAGTAAGATTTCAGTGCTTCCTTCTCCATAGCTGAAGCAGACTCAATTCCACAGATGACTTGACACTTTTCTATGTTCAGGAACAGTTGCAGAATGTTCCTTGGGGAGGGTGTTAGCACAAAGCTTTCAAGGTCTTTGTGCTCGAGAAATGTGTCCCTCTTTATTATAGTACCTCCAACCTTTTCAACAACTTTTGCTATCTCAGCTGGTAAGTTGTTCTGTTTGGTCTCCTGAAACACCAAAGTTGTCTTCTTCTGTAGTCGTGCTAATGTCACAGAACTGACAGAATCTCGAAGAGGCTTAAGTGGTATTAATGGCATGCCATCAAATTTGCTCAGCTCTCTCCAATGAATGTTGAGAAATTTCCAGAATTCTTTTAGCCACTGCATGGGAGGGTGTTGACTGTTTCCTACCTTCCAGATCACATGACCTTGTGCCATTTGCCACTCCATTGGAAGATTTTTCATGGCAAACGCAGCCACTTTTGCAGCATCCATGTTAATTATTTTGTTGTATGTATCTGAAAATTTAAAGGGAAATTCTTTTAGCGCTTACATTTTATCAGTTAGAGGTATGAATCATGCTGATTAAACAGACTGATTTAGGCAAGTCTCCAATGTATAATGCTGTCTTGGTCATGACGTGCAATGAAATGAGTGAGAATATTATTTTTACTAAATCTTTACATAACACATTCTTATCTGTTTCAGCTTTGTAGATAAGTTCAGTTAACCTTTCACTGACAAGAGCTGAGACACACTTGGATGAAAGGGTCATGTGGACATTGTCGCTATTATAATTACTAAGTATTAATCATACCAATCTGTATGGTTCAAGGTACTATGTACATATTAAAGTGTACATATATATTCATGAATCATGTCAACATACATGCAAGAGGCCACATTAAAAATAAACATGAGTAATTTATCCAATGTTCATATACAATATCATTACATGGAAAGTCTTACTTGTTGCTGCAAGTTGCCTCAGGTGGTGAACTGCGTTAATTTGGAGATCCCTGGGCAAAAATCGATGTTGCCACATTGGTAGCAGCTCTCTGCAGAAGGAGAATGAGTGGTCAATTGTAAAACTAATTTGGGCAATAATGGATGGACATAAGGGTTTCAAATTAAAAAATGAAAATAATTTGAGATATGAGCGATGAAAAAAATTCAACATAACAAGGACAGATTTCACTTTCACATGGATGTAATCTGCTAAAAAACATACTCTTAACCCTCTCAGTGAGGGAAATTATACCAGATTGTCACATTAATACCTTTACAGAACTTACCGTGGGAACTGCTCGCTGTCAATCAGAGCCAGATTCTTATCTTCATTTGTGAATGATTTAAAGGTCCCATCACTAAGAGGCAGAAGCTGAAGACCCCAGAGTTCATGGTACTTTCCATCACTCAGTACATACTCCAGGAGAAAGAACTTGCCCTCCCTGGAGAGGTTGACAGTCGCACTTCTGTGGAGGACAGTCCGAACAAATGCTGGAGTTGCCCTTTTTAAGGCGGTGGGACTTTGCAAAATGAGCTGGATGTCTCTTGATACATGGCTGGCAACGGAGACAAGATTTTCACCCTGTGCTATCAATACATCTGTTACAGCGTTCTTCATTTGAGGGTCCATTGTTTCATCAGGTAAGAACACAGCTTCTGACAGCTTCACCCATTTCTTTGCATCCCCAGCTAGAGATAAGACAGCCTCGTTCAGATGGAGGAAATTCTGCAGCATGTCTACAGCAACTCTCTGCCATCTCTCGTTGTATTTCATCTGATCAATGTCTGGCCAAAGGCGGTACACCGAGGATGAAGTAAAGATGGTGCTTCTGGAAAAGTGAATGGCGTCAAGCATGATCATGTGGTATGCATGGGGGAGAACTTCTTTCACAAGCAGCTCATTCCAGACAGCAGCTTCATCGTGCTTCTGGTCTTCTTCCTGCCATTTAATGTGCCTCCGGTTGTCTGTGAGGCCGAAGCACGCATTAACATGAACTGGGAGCCCAGTCCTGTTTGATTCATTGTTTGGGAGGGGCAAAAAACAGCTCAGTCTTCCACTGGACGCAGATGCTTTCTGATCTATGGGGAATGCTAGATCAACTTGGGGCCGAAAGCTTAGTTTCTTAGCCAGCGAGTCCAGGTCTGGTATCTGCCCTTCTTTCATACAGCATGTTGTTACGAGCCATTGGGCCTTTGTCTCTCCTTGGTTTGAACAGTAGGAGGAAATGTTTTTAAAACGTGTTGACCCCCCTGCAGTCATGTTATCTCTTGCATTAAAAGCTATGTTGACAACAGGGCTTGATGCAGAGACTTTCAGTCTGTCAATGACTGAGCCATTTGAGCTAATGTGCTTCAAGGAGACTGAAGAAACATTTCTCAGGAAGAGAAGGCTTATGTCTGCATCTGCAATGAAGCTGTCAAAGAGCTCAAGCATCCTTTCAGAGTCGTACAGGTTATCAGAAATATCAGACGGGTCATTACGCAACGGAAAACGAAACACTGTCCCACAGAAGTTTCTGTCTTTACCAACGGCATCTTTCCATGTTTTGCCACTGACTTTTTGAAGTATGTCTCGAAATGGCTGGAATTGATCTTGCCGGCTCAATAGTGTTTCCCTGTCCTCATCGTCCTCAAGAGACCATTGGAAACCACCTTTCCGTTCTCCAAATATCTTCTCCTGGGGGTCCAGCATGCCAAGGTGTTTGCCACTGAATATGCATGGCAAATCTAGTAACAAAGAGTGAAATGTCAAGTATTTCAATTATATCTCAAGAATATATACATATTTAAAATGTCAAGTATATATATATTGAAAATATCAAGTATATATACTGTATATATCAAGAAAATTTCTGTTAAAAACAAGTATCTGTTCGTCAACATTTACAGACACCTGTACCATATTAGTGAGGAACAGGCAGGGTTGGGTTTCTCTGATCACTGTGTTTTATTTATTCATTATTACATTTTGATGAATGCAATAGAGTGGAACTGTTGGGCTTAAAACTGCAATAAAATGGCAGTTGGAATAACAGATGAAATATAAGTCATTAGCCATCAGGTTACTCACCTGTGATGTGATAGATGGAGTTGAACCCAATCCCAAACCGGCCCACTTTGTTTGGATCGTTGCGCTTGACACTCCTTCCTGTGGCCTGTATGCCCCGCCAGTCATCTTCAGTGAACTCTGCATTGTTATAGGCGTACAGGGCAGCACCTACTCAACGACAGACACAGAAAGTGGATCAAAGAGATGCAACTCAAACCCTGGACTTAGTTCTGCTGCACTGCATACAGCCATATCTCTATTCATGTGACCAGAACTGCTTTGCACATTGCAATGACTAGCACTTTCATTCCTGACTCAAGGTTTTCAGGCCTCAGTAGCTCTCCATGGGTAGCTTACACTATGTGTGACGACACACCTAAACAGGACAATGGTGTCTGAGTGATGGCGTTGGTTATTTCTGATTTGATATGTTTTATTCCCCCTATGCATTCTTGCCCAGTCCTAGTCCTGGGAATTCACAGCATATCCTGCTTCTATTTCCAACTGTCCAACTGAGAACTGATTGTAGTATTAACTGAACATCGCTCTGGAGTTGTCATTTTTTAGGGTTCTCTGCTATGAGAAAGAAATTTGCTTTTGCGATGTTGTGATGATACAAAAAGGCACAAGTGAGGATATTTTAATCTTGCTGATCCTGTATCCTTTAATAAGGATTAAAATTCACCTCAATCAATCGCCACCAATGATATATTTAATAACTGTTCTATGAACTAAAACAATTCAGTGAACAACTTAAGTGTCAATGAAAGCTGCCCCAAAATTGAAGGGGTATGTATGAACCCTTCTTTCTTCTTTTAATGGTGTACACACCCTTAATGGACCTTCAAGAAAAACGGCTTTTGTCTAACCATGAAGCATGGCAAATATGGAGTGGTAGTCAGCTGATAGTGTAATCAAACCTAATGAATTCAGTGAAGGTGGAGCAAAAACCAGGATACACAGCAGGTAATTATGTGGAAGAATTTTTCCAAGGAACTGTCATATGAACCGCCACATGTCACATTCCCTGCATTTTTGCTGTGATAACATAATCAGAAATAGCTAAGATTCCACATGCTTTGCAGATGCTACTGCTTCTGCCATTTCCATGGTTTAGTGTATTTTTTTTCTGAAGTTGCATCTGTTTCGTCACGAGCAACAGCACTGAAATGATGACAGCGGAGATGACAGTTCGCTTCCTCCTCAGGTATTCTCATCTCATGTGAGGTATGGACTTGCTTGCTCACTTCCCTAATCCACTTGCGGACTGGGATGCAGCCTTGCTCTGAGAACCCACAGATAACATCTTGCGGTTTGAACACAACGTCCCTGATGACCTCTTGTATTTTTAACATGATGTTCCTCATGTTTTAGCACTGATACCTCTGTGTGATTGCACTCTGGAGAGGACAGAGGCGATAGTGGCCTTGTGTTCATTCCAATACAGCCACTTAGCTTATAGCTAACTGGATAATTGAATCCAAAATCTAGGAGCTTGTGTGGCAGAGCTGAAGTGAGTAGCTTGTGTGAGTCCTGCGTAAAGCCTGTGGGGTAGCGGGTAGCAGGTAGCCGAGTGGTTACAGCGGTTACGTCACTCCCTGAGACTTGGTTAACTAGCGTTGTTGCCGATAGGCTAGGGGCAAATTGCCTTTAGCTCAACTGGTAACGACGCTGGCTGTTGGGTTTGGCAATAAGCAGTGAGAACTCCGGTTCAAAACTCGCTCACTTGCTGACCCACGTAACGTCTGCAAAAACACAACGCAGTCTACACCCATTACATTTGCTCAACCTGGAACCTGATGTATGTCAAAATAAAGTGTCACTAGTAACATGTAAATTGCTAAAACAATGTATGTGTAACAAACAGTCCCCAACATGAACGCACTAATAGGACATGCACAAAATGACTACCTACAATGCCAGCCATAAGACCCTCAAAAAGAATGGTGCCTATAGAGGTGTTTATGTACAACTTTGATGATGCAGTTTTGTAGAATGTCCAGACACCTAATCAAAGCTCTGTGCAAGTGCAAAGGAGAATATACTTAGAGAAACAAATCGAAATTCCAGTCACTAGACCTTTATCAGAGTAAAGATGGGCCATTTCACAATGCATGGATTAGAGGTACCTTGGTATTTTCCCAGATCTTCAGTCCAAAGGCCCTGGGTCCCGTACGCAGTCTCATCATAGATAAACACCACCTCTGAAGCACCTGCATCATCTGCATTCTGTATCAGCTCCTGTTTCCAACACACCAGAGTGATAGACACCTGATCTTTACCTGGGAACTTCTCACAATCACAAGCATTGATTTCCCTTTGAAGGACCTTTGCTAGGTAATGAAAGAACAATTAACAATATTTATACAATTAACACAATTTATACACTTATAGAATTTATACAATTCATACAATGACTACCCTCATGATTAGTATCTAGAGGACAGGGGTGGTGAGATGTACCTTAAGTATTTGGCCTCCATCAGGATATCTGCGCAGAATATCTTTGAGGTAGTCGATAAAAGGTGGAGAAGTGGCACCAAAGTCATTTCTAAATTGAATAAAAAATTATATGGCATAACATTTTGTTAAATATTGATATAATTCAAAACAGATATTCCAAAAAAGGTATTGACATGATTACTGATAGGCAATGAGTGCTTTTTTACAGCAATGACTAAGACTTTCTAGCCAATGCTAATATCAGAAAATTAGCATGCTGTTTCCTAGAATGAATTATGGCTCTCATTTATATCAGAAGATACAGAAACACTCCACTCCTGTACAACACATAAACTGTAAACCCATAAAAAGTTCCAGAAGGGTCTCTTCAATTCCAGACAGTGTAAACCTGGTTCAGGATTATGCTTACAGGGTTTAATTATTAAAATGTGCAGTCATTGTGATTTTTTCCAACGCAATGGTAGTGTTTGTCTCTCAAAGTGCAGTGAGGGCATCTTGGCAGGGCATCTTCTGCTCTTGCTGATTAGATGATTTATATGGCTGTTGATTGGATGGCTGGATGACTCGTGCTGCTGTTGTTGATAGGATCAAACATTGGGGAAACACATCTGCCACAATTTGCATGGATTTGAAATGACCAGGCTAATGAAGCCTTGAGATATTAAACTGGATTATTCAGCAAACCCTTAGAATGAGCCATGGTACTCACAAGATTAAAAGTGTACGTTGCATTCACTGATGTAAATATTGCCGGTGCAACCGGTGCAGTGCACTGGGGCCCAGAAGCTGTCAGGGGCCCATGTAGGAAGGCAATTGTTTGCTGCTTAACTATTGTAGGTGGGCCCTCTCGCACATTGACCGTTTCACGCAGTCTACAAAGTAACCATTCAACGATATCACTAAAATTACTTGTAATTGTGATAGCTATATATACCACCTTCCCACCTTGTGTGAAACGCTTACGGTTTTGAGTCATAGCCCAAGAAAAAATATTTGCACCGAGGCCAATCGCAATTATGTTACGCTACAGGTTGCATTTCATTAGGGCTGGTACAAATGTATCGATCCAGTAATGTAAAAAACACCTATTATTAATGAGCCCACCAATTTGTACATTGCAAATTGGCAAGATGAATGAAAAAACATGCCACACAAATGAAACACAGTGGCTGTCGGATTTATGTATATTCACTTTTTATTTGGAGCTAGAAATTAATAAACTTATACAAGGATGCATGGTAATATTGTAATGACAGGCAACACAATGATAAGGGCTTGCAACTAAAAACAAATTCCAACTTCTAGTTTTGTGTTTGCTCACATTTCCCAGCTGTATATCAGGAGATTACAAACCACATGGATCTCCCTGTGAGCATTTTTGTGGGTGCCATTCAGCAATGAGTGCTTGACACTCAAGCTTTGGGAACCATCATCCACTGGTGAACAAGTAGCCACCACCATTTTGAAAAAACATGTATTTGTTATGTATTCTGTTGCCTTGCACAGTGTTAGTAGTATTAAAATGCCAGTTAATGCATTTGTATTAAACTTCAACATATACTGAAATAAACAGTGTCTTCTATTTATACATCAGTTTAAACAGACAATTACCCAAGAATCCCTGACATGACAACATAATAAGCATATCATGGAGCATTTAAGGGCTTGTTGACAATTAGCCAGGAATGTATGCTGTATAATAACCATACTAATAACACTCAGCTAACTGGTTAATCATAATCCATGGAGGTGCTGCACCTTAGTCATCGGCTGGAGGAATCTATTTGGTTTTTAAGGTCTACATGGTCTTATGGCTTCCTCTGAAGACATAAGTGCAGCTTGCAGAACTAGTCAGACCTGCTTGATTCATCTCATTGTGGACAGTGCACAACTAGGTCTTAATCATCAATAACTTTGATTTCTGGAAATCCCACAAAGATTATCCAGTCTCTCTGTTTACATTTATAACTTAGCTGCCTTGTACTGTATCAGTCCTTGAAAGGCAAAATCATGGGTTGCCTTTTATTCTAAATGCACACCTTTTGTCTGAATGTATAATAGGATAATTATTGGGCTGGGAAAGTGCTCTTTAGAATTAAGGCACTGATTGTCCTTGTGTCACTATATCACAAAATGGCTAATTGGCCGAATGTGGGATTTACTTAATGTTTACTTGGGGTCCAGGAAATTCCCTCCAAATTACTAGATGTTATTCAGCAAAACAGTAAATGAAGCTGGAAGCAACTCGCCCCACCGTAAGAGACTTTTAATTTGAAAACGTGCAGCCTGCTCTTTATCTGAACACAGGAAACACGTTGGAATGCTTGAAAGAAATAATTTCAGAAACATTAAAATTAATTCCCGGCATTATACTACACCGCATTTTATCATACGGAGACGGTTCATTCACTTACCGTTTCTTCTTTTGATTTGCGGTAGAACTCATTCTTCCATCAAAAAGCCATCCTGATGAATGAGACTAAAATTACGATTCAGCAGCATATGGCTAAATAAAAGATTAATCAAAATATGCTTAATCATTAAATATTGTATTTGGTTTATTTAACTTTTCAAGTGCACCTAAGAATCAATTGCACTACAATAAATCAAATCAATAAACAACAGAAAGCAAAAAGTACCAATAACAGCTGTAATAATAACAGCCTAATTATAATAACACCTCATAGTTCAGCTTCGGGTGTTGGTCCCATCATACCAACCACCTGCCGTAAAATAAAGGCTAGTCTGTTTAGTGAGCGTTTTATGTAGACGCAATGGACACCCCTTTTTCCGGCGTATGAATACCGACGGTTATTAAGTTTCGATTTACTGAAGAATAGTACTTTTCCTTAGAAGGGAAGAGGTATCCTGCGGTGCCGAGGCGTAACTGTGCAGTTATCTTGCTGTGTCATGCATGAAAACCTGATCAAAACGTTAATTAGCCAATTTCAAGCCTTTATAATGCTAACAACGTTTATATGCATCACTTTCACAAATCTGAAGGCTTTGTTTTAATCATGGCTCAGATAGTTTCTTAGGCTTGCGAATAACCCTATGGATTTTGCCTTCATTTGCTTGAAGACCGAAGTTTGTGTAAAACCTAAAAAAAAAAAAAAAAAAAAAATATATATATATATATATATATATATATATATATATATATATATATATATATATATATATATATATATAATTCGGAAATGACTTGTTTTGTAAAGAAGAGAAAGCATGTTAAGGCGATCAGGCCATTTAAAAACAGTGACTGAATCACATTCGACGATGAATCGACTAATTTTGTTCTGCCTCGTGTTTCCTGTTTCAGCTTCTCTCGTTTCCGTGCATGAAACGAAAAACACTTTCCCAACAATAAAAAAGACAACTGAATATGACACAGAGAGGCAGACTTTACACATGGAACTGAAAGATGACATAAAAGGAATTCAGTGCATATTCATATCTTTGAAAAGTAAATAACAACGAGGAAGAGAATATATAATGCCTTTAATGAGACTAAAAATGTTTTGTGATGAAGAGGTACTTAGCCCGCTTACGTCGTCATTATTGGCATTTAGCAGACACTTTTTTTATCCAGAGCGACTTACATCGGCTACTAACTGGTTAATCATTATGTAGGCAACAGTAAATACTACATCAATGCATACATTGTGCTGAAAATACTTTACAGGCATTTAGCAGACACTCTTACCCAGAAAAACTTACATTGGTTACAATTTGTATTTATTTATTTATTTACACATTACCAATTTATATAGCTGGATATTTCGTGGGGTAATTCTGTGTTAAGTACCTTGCTCAAGGGTAGAACAGCAGCTGTGTCCCAGTGGGGAGTCGGTCACAAGTCCTGCTCACTACCACTATGCTACACTGCCAGCAGTCGTGACCGGTTGGCTGTAAACCTGAGGATAAGATAAAGATAAAGATAAAGATTCCTTTCTTGTCATTGCACAGAGTGCAACGAAATTGTGTAGCAATCCTGGCAGTGCACATGACACATTATACATAACAAACAGCAATTAAGAAAAATACAAGAGTTCAAGCTAATCTAAGGAAAAAATGGACAATAAGATGTAGAACATAAGATATAATACAATCAAACAATAATAATATGATAGATAAACTTCTAGCAGCAGCAGACATATTGCGCATCGGGTTATTGCACGTTTATTGTAATTGCAGTGGCCCTATGTTCAAAGTAGTGCAATTTGGAGTATATGCATACAAGGTGCTGTTCAGATGTAAACATATATGCAGTGTACTATAATGTAAACTGCAAGGATTAAGTACTGAGGTGAGGTAGGTCGCAAACAGTCAGTGTCAGTGTTTGGCAGTGTTCGGTTCTCGTATGGCTCTGGGGTAGAAGCTGTTCCTAAGTCTGTTTGTCCGTGATATGATGGACCTGAGGCGTCTACCAGAGGGCAGCAGGTCAAACAGATGATGACCAGGGTGGGATGGGTCTTTCAGAATGTTGGCTGCTCTACTGAGGCAGCGAGAGGCCTAAAGAGGGCAGTGAGCAGCCAATGACCTTCTGGGTGGTGTTGATGACCCTCTGAAGGGCTCTCCTGTCCGCTGCTGAGCAGCTGGCATACCACGCAGAAATACAGTACGTCAGCACACTCTCGATGGAGCAGCGGTAGTAGGACACCAGCAGTTTCTCTTGCAGGTTGTTCTTCCTGAGGATCCTCAGGAAGTAGAGTCGCTGCTGTGCCTTCTTGACTACTGCGGTGGTGTTTGTAGTCCAGGAGAGATCTTCTGTGATGTGCGTACCCAGGAACCTGAAAGCAGGGACCCTTTCCACACAGTCCCCATTGATGTGTAGTGGATCAGGGTCTGCACTGTTTTTCCAGAAGTCTCTTATGATTTCTTTTGTTTTTGAGGAGTTCAGAGCGAGATTGTTCTCTGAACACCACGCTGCCAGTCTTTGGACTTCATCCCTGTAGGCTGTCTCGTCTCCTCCTGAGATAAGTCCAACCACAGTCGTGTCATCCACAAGCTTGATGATGGTGTTGGTGGGATGGGTGGGGGCACAGAGGAGGCAGGGCTTTGGTCAAATGGCTTGTCTTGGAGACTTCTAGGGGAGGATATTGCTTAATTCTACAAACAATGAGGCAAACAAAATGCAATGTAGACTAATACAAGCTCTTGGCTCTTGGACTAATACAAGCAATTCAAATCACATTTACAGGGCTGCCAACTTTTGAGTTCAGCTTGGAGTGAGATTTGTTCCTGTGGGGGGGTATTTTAGTAGTACTTATTTTTGTTATACAGTGATGTGCTTAGCCATCAAAAAAAAAAAACCTTGCATCACAAGAAGTGTACAGTGTTCTCTTACATTTATTCAGAATGTCAAAACATTTGACAACTGAACAGTATTTCCTTAAATGTATTAACATGGAAAGTTCAATTCACTTTTCTTTTTGAGGTTGACTGTCCTAAAACCCACTAAAACCCTAAAACCCACAACCAGAAAGTTTAACAGAAACAGGTTCACAAATTCTCATGTGCTCTGTTGTAAGTGCTGGTGGCTGATTTTGCAGTCTTGATCATTGATTGGGATGGCTCCCACTTGAAGCATGAAAATGAATATATTGTAGCATGTTGGGGGTGGTGGGTGGAGTGTTCCCAGCATGCCTTGCGGCAGTGTACTTTTGTGTGTGTGTGTGTGTGTGTGTGTGTGTGTGTGTGTGTGTGTGTGTGTGTGTGTGTGTGTGTGTGTGTGTGTGTGTGTGTGTGTGTTGTTTTACCCACTGTGACTGTGACCGTCTTCCCCTTTTATGTAGTCCCCTCCTACACTGTCAATGTGTGTCTGTTTTCTGTGTGCTGTTGCTCAACTAAAAGGCTGGTTAGCCAAACAGAGCACTGGCAGTGTCATCATTCTGAAGCAAAACCTAGCTTGCCACAGTATTATATATAAATAAGATAATTTGAGCTGAGCTGTTGCTGACAGCTGATCAACCACAAAATCATTGTGATTGGCTGCTCCATCGGAACACTCATCACAATGATTCGCTGTTGCACACACTGCTGTTCCTTCGCTTAAAAATCACAAATTTTACATCGGAGGAAGCGAAGATAGTGTGAGATAGCGAAAAGTTAGCGTGAGAAAAGGCGTGTGTGGTGTGAGATCGTGAGATCTGTGTTAATTGCATGAGAGTTGGCAGCCCTGCATTTAAGTTACATGTATCAAGGGCGTATGTTTGGCTTGAAAGTTGGTAGGGACACATGGGTGGGGTGGAATGTGTAAGAGGGAGGTAAACCAGAAGTTATAATATGGTTAATTTTGTAAACAAACCACAGTAGAGATCTGACAGGGACAACAATTAAAGCAATACATCACAGGGTCTCACAGGGTACCTTTTGGGTGGCCGTCTTAAGTCTGGCATTTGGATGGGCTCAATACCTAAGGTGTCAACCACTTCCACAGTCTCGATATACACCTCCTGGCACTTTTGCTCATTTCTTTTTCTTTGGAGCATGGTTCTTACACAGTCTAGAGCAGCATTCATCCCTGCAATCGTTTGTGTTTGCTTTTGCAGTGACTTACTCAGGCACTCCAGCTCCCCTGTCACCTCAGCTGCCAACATGAGTCCCAAGACAGTTTTCCCTTGCTGCAACCTGTCTAGCAAGCCATTGGCCTTTGTGCCTGTGTCAGAGGGTGCTGACGCCATTTCCTCTAAGCTGGTTAACAGTGGAATACCGATTGAGAACTCCCATGGATGGCTTTGTCTTGGATCAACCATCTAGTGGGACAGAGAGGTTTCAATGTGCCGTGTCTTTCTGTGTCACCTTTGCCTTCAAAGATTGCTCTGAACTTCCCTGACTGGTTGCTAAGAGTGCCTAGTTCATGAACCCACTGCATTGAATCACAAATCAAAGTGGAGGCAGAGCATGCTCTCTGTGGAATAAGGTTAACACAGTGTGCTCCACAGTGGACATACAGACTCAAAGGCTGTTGTCTTTTGATAACGGCTTGAGCTCCAGAATATTTACCTGCCACATTGGCAGCCCCATCATATGTCTGACCTCGTAATCCTGACATGGGCAGATTTAGTCTTAAGAGCACATCAGCCACTACATTGGCAATTTCCTCTCCAGATGTTCCTGAGACCTCATACAGGCAAATAAACACCTTGTGAGGCACTAGATCATGATCAACAAATTGTAGACACACTGATTCTTGCTCTTTCCCACTGATGTCTTGTGTGCCATCAATTATTACTGCATACTGCAGAGCTACTGCAGACCTGATTGTTTCTGCAAGGTTTCTTACTATTTTCGTACTCATTTTGGCACTGCGGACTGCCACAGTCATGATTGTGTGTTAACCAAGTAGCGAGAATGGGATCAGTTTTCCCAAGAAAATTCAATAATTGACTAAAATTCCCATCATTCGACATGTGGCCTCAAAATGCTAAGCCCTGCCTTGCCAAATACCTCACTGAGCCCACTACCTTTTCAAGGCAGTGCCTTGCCTCTGACTGTTTTTTGGCCCAGGCATTAGACAACTGTGTATCTAGTGGCCTTGCCCTTTGAGCATTAACTGTCACTGCATGATAGTGGGATTTACTTTGTTGGTGTTTGTTAAAGATATACAATGCATTCTTCCTATTTCTAAAATCCTCTAGAGCAGGATCTGATCTTTTTTCCAGTGTTGATGTCCTTACATTGTACATCTTATGACACTGAAAACACAACACACTCTTCAAGGAGGGACTGTAGTGAAGCCATGGGTAGAGTTTGTACCAACTTTTGTTAAAATGCAGGAGCAGGACTCTATTTGATGTTTTCTGAATTTCACTAAATTCAGGGTCAGGTTGGTATGGCTTTTCAGCAATGTCCATAGTAGTGACATCTTCACTGCATCTCTCTTCCTCTATGATACTGCCACTGTCCCTGCTGCCACTGCTGTCAAAATCCCATGTTCTCTCTTGCATTGCCAATCTCCACAAACTGATATATGTTTAACTATCGGATCACCAGCTGGTAATGTAACCACCTATCAATCATACCGTTTACAACTGTTCCATCATCAATTGATATATGCCACTTGCAAAATAGGCATTCTCAAATTAAATGAAAGAGCATAAACATTAATATTCCTCATATTAATTTAGGATGGCCAGCAGTCGGCTATATCACTGCTCCAAGAATCAAATGACAGGCTTATTTATCTCATTCAGGTGTCTAGACTAGAATTTTAAACCTTACCTGAGACTCTCTGTGCTGCTCTATGCTGCTGCTGCCACCTTCAGTGGACTGTGTTTCTATGCCTGTGGCCTCATGATAAAATTATATAAAATTTTTATTGGCCCTTCATTAATTAGGCCATCTAAAGTATATTTTTAATAGCTAATCATCTTTAATAACATTACTATAAAGCTGGGAATCTCCTACTCACAGACTGACGTTTGGTGAAAAACCCGTGATGTCCATTTTTCTTTTCATTTTTCCCGTATTTAGTCAAAGCTCAGACCTGACTGATAAACACACATACACACGCGGACACAAGAAATTATTCTCAGGGAAGTAGATTAACTTTACATTCCTCTGTTTTATCAAACAACCTTTGCCTACTTCATCTGCTCACAAAAATAAGATGGCGAATAGCTATTTTAACGTTATCCCCTGCACATCCTGAACAGAACTTGACCAACAAAAACATTTTCCATTTAGATAGCTAGCGTCAGCTGTTTACAAAAGGTTTCTCTAAGTCACTGTATAACATTATACGATACAACGATACAAACAAGCTTGAAATTGGGAGTTGGGATTAAAGTTAAAAAAAAAAAAAAAACTCACAGCATAGCTTGCTAAATTAACTAGCCACCTAGATAGCAAGACATGCCTATAGGTTTTTCTAACCTTTTTACAGTCAACGAGAAAACATAAAAAAGACAAACCTAAGCCTACCCTACAGTGTGCGCTGAGCCAGGCTGTACGGACCATTAACCCTCTCTGGCTGAGTATGAAGCGCACCGCACGACGGCGCCCAATGGAATGAATCAAAAAAATGTCTCCGTTTTAGCCGCGATTACAGGTCTAAATGTTGGTAGGGATATTTCAGCTCTCCTGAAAGTTGGTTAGGAGTAAAAGACTCAGTTAATTCTACGTGAGTAGAATCATAGCCCTCTTATCTGGAGTGATTCAACCACGGGGTCATCTTTCATTGCCATTCATGCCATGTTTCATGGCCATATTGTGTGGACAGGACAATTTCATTGTGTGTACCGTCTTTGGTGTGTACAAAAGCGTGCCACCTGCTATGTCCACACATATCCAGTAGTTTTTTGGCATGTGAAAGTCACCCTCAAAATGGTTGTTTGGAATCTCCCGTGTTGACCATTTGGTGGCTAGCAGTGTAGTCAGTCAGGGTTTATAGAATGTAGCCCCATTACATACAATGTAGGCAGACTCACAATTACAATTTGGCAAATAAGTTATTTATAAGTTTACTGAACTCAAATAGCGCATTGATATTGGATATTGGATTTTCTGTCCATTCTCTAGTGAAGGTCACTGAAATATGTGACTAAATTATAAAGCAGTAGGGAGGGTTGGATACATGTAGCACTGAGCATATACAGTGCTGGAGATGTGGTTTAACAGTTAAAGGTCAGCAGAATGATGACAGAGTGACAAATGTTCTTTATTATGACCACATATTTAGCTCCGGTGTTCCTTCCATTGTCCTTATGTCCTTATCTAGAAGGTTCTGGTAACACCTTCCAGTGCTCTCTGTGTTGTAAAGCTATCTACGAAAGTTCTGTTTTAGACCACGTCATCTTCAGAAAAAAAGTTCACAGCATACATGAAAATCAGAACAGTAATATCTTCACCAATAGCGGAGATGGAACTTTCGGTGTGACACACAGGGAGTTGAATATCGTGTCTGTATATAGAACATCTCTGATAGAATGCTCTTTTGGGGAGTTTCTGATCACTGGTCCATAGCTGCCAAAATATATCTATTCTACCCCAGTATCTCTCAGCATTTGTTTGCCCCTGAGTCACAGGTGCTTTAAATGAATTACCCATAAAAATCCAGCTGTATAAAAAGTGCTGTGTAAGAAGATAAGGTCACCTTGCATAAAAGCATGGTGATCAAACCCTGGTTATATTTGGTTACGCTCTCCATAACTGTAGAGATGGACAGATGAAATACATTAATGCATGTACTTTTTGCTTATTATTATTTTTACAAAACAGTGATGAATGCAGAATTATGTTGGATGGAATTATCTGCCTTCCTCCCACATTTTAACGTCTGTAAGAGGATGTTGAGTATTAATATCCCCACCTAGTGGCATGATGCTTTAAATTTAAAATTTAAAATGCTTTAAAATATGTAAAACCTTTTCATTTACTTTCTGAAGTTGGCCTGTTCACTGAGCAGCTAAAATCAAAATTGTAACAATAATAGTCATTATAAACATAACTGTAATCTTGTGTTATAGTATAGTACATAAATATGTACTAGAATGAAAGTATGTAGGAAAACCAATTGAAATAGCAAACATTGCTGACCACATTTCGGACTGGCACCAGTAAGACAGATGGACATCTCCTGGAGTCGTCAGAGCCGGATAGCCCGAAAAACCAACAGGAGCATCATTAGCTGTGGGGTGTGAATGTAACTCTGTCAGTAACCCGCGTAAGCACCTGTCCTTTCTCTGACATGCCTCACATGTGCATACATATACATGTCTGTTCATGTAAACTGTGCAGTGGGATCAGGGGATTGAACTGAGACATTATTGGCTTGCCAATGGAAAGACGTGGGTCCCTAGTTAAGGGAAAGAGTTGTGCTTTTGCATTAACCCTATGGGGTGATTTGTGTCCCTCTGGAAGGCACCACACACGTGTGCATGTACGTGTAGTATTGTGATTTATGAATTCTGTGTTCTAGTGACTGATGTAATGTAGTGTACTTGTGTTCCATTGCTTAGTTAGGTTGCACAAGTTAACTTGTGGTAGGGCTTGAATGGTGTTGTGCTCACACTCACTGGCCTGGGAGTGTTGTTAGCCTGGTCTGACACTGTTAATCATTTAACTTGAATGGATACACTTATGTTCTACTGTGCTGGAAGTCAATCTGGATAAGAGCATCTGCTAAATGAATGCAATGTAATGTAATGCAGGTGCACATACACGCACGCCTGCATGTATGCTGACGTGCACACACACGAGTATACACTGCCATGAACACACACACACACACACACACACACGAGACACATGCAGACAAGCGCACACACACACACACACACACACACACACACACACACGCATGCACACACACCCATTTCTTCCTAAAGGCACAATTCCACCGAGGCGCATGTGGCTGGATCTGTTTGACTGGGCAGAGCTGATGAGCCGGTTCCCCAGAATTCCTTTCCCTGATTGTAGTCGTTCAGTCTCATTCAGCCACTAAGACCAGGTACAGGTAAGAGACACTCCTGATCTTGAATGAATTGGTTTGTCCATCTCTGTACCTTCGTTCCCGTCTCTCCATCCGTCTCTATCCGTAGCTGTTTGTCTTTCTTTCCTTCTGTCTAGCTTCCTGTCTGAGTGTCTCTCTTTCCCTGGCTGTCTGCTGAATAAAGAACTCCAGGTCTTGTATCTACAATATTGTTACTGAAATGAGGTGGCTTAGACACAGGACTTTGTGCACAGGACTTGGCTTGCTGTAAATTTGCTGTTAGTAAGTTCCAGTGCTGGTGTTGCTTGGATGTATTGATAGTATAGTTTTACAGTATACCATACTCACCTGTAATGAGTGACATGTGTATCTGTCTGGAGGTAATTCCCCATCTACTTCACTTGTGCAGACTTGTTTGGGCTTGGCTTCTCTTTATGTAATGACTGCTTAGTTTAAAAATGTGCTTTTGTGCAAGCTGATGATTAATCTTTTAACAGGTCAGCCCTTCGTAAGCACACCCTAGGAAGTATTGTTGCAGTTTTAGATGAAGCAGAAGCGGGTTAAAGAAGGTTTTTGTAGTTACAAGGCTTTGGATCTCACCTGTCCACCACTGTCTTTGCAATGTAGGTGCACTCTTTACGAGGCGTAGCACCATGTACTGTATTGTGTGTTGTGTGTGAGATATATTGTGTAACTTGAAAAAAATAATAAAATGCAACAGTGGTGAAAGTTAGAAACCCCTTTATGTAGGGTGATTATTTCAATTTTAATGTGATTTAGAGCAATGTATATCATACAAAGATATGTATGCGTTGGGAATTTACATGATAATTATTTATATGTCTATATAGATTTGCTTTTATAATAACCCTTATAAATACATCAAGCAATAACCCCAGTTTGAAGGAATAAGGAGTTTTTAAACTGTGTTTGCTGAAGGTAACTATCACAATGGGAAATTGAACCATTTGAGGGAAACCTGAAAAGTGTTGCTCTGAAAGCTTTTGCATGTCTTCCAGCACGCTGGATGAAAGATGAAGGCCGTGCTGAATGCCTTAAGCTTCTTCCTGGTCTGTCTGGGGGCCTACTACATCGGCCTTGTGCTGCAGGCCCCCAGAGAGGAGCAGTCCCTGGTGGAGCACAGTGAGAACTCCCACAACAGCCAGGAGACCCATATTCCCGAACCAGAGGAAGAGCTGCCGAAGAAGAAGTTCAGAACAACATTCCAGAACCACCAAGCGAAGTGTTCCAGGAGGAGCAAGAAGAGGAAGTCCAACAGCCAAACCCCCTGGCCAGAGGTCTTTTTTTAAAAAAAAACTAAAACAAAAAACATGGAAACAGCCGCTGGGCTACTGATAGGACCATAAGAGCTGTTATAGAACTGCTGTTGAGTGTCTGATTTTAATGTTAGTCATTCCAGCAGTATATACATATACACAGTACCAGCCCTATAGATGTTTGTTCTTGCTCAGGTTAGTGGTAAATTGCATTTCAAGAAAGGTTCATGCTTTGATGCAATTCATGTACCAGACACTAGGTGGAGCATGAATTCACAACTACTTTTGACAGTATTTACAAGACTCCTTTTGAGGTCACGTGAACATTTTCAATAATATCTGCTGAGCTTACATTGACATGTGAATGAATTTAATTGAAAATCAATTTAAATGCTTTAAAGAAAAGGTCTCAAGGAATTCAAAGCCATAATCAATGCCCCCACATGCCTGCACAACAAGAACAGAATGCGCTATTGAGTGAATATTTGTATGCTGCTCTATACTAAATGAACAGAAAACGATCTTTGCAGTAAAGTGTTCTTAGCAGTCATTATTACTGGACCTAGCCATGTGTACTCTGTCACAGACAGAACAATAACCACAACACTCACCATCCTGTGGATGGACTTACATTACAGTTGCTTGGCAAAGGAACTTACACAGCAAACAGTTTTGACATGCTGTGGGCCACTGTCCATTTACACAGCTGGATATTTACTGCCCAAGGATACAACAGACATTCCCTGTGGAATATTGAATCAGCAACCTTTTGGTTACAATCCCTGTTTCATACCACTAAACCACAGCTGTGTGCTTCCTTCGCTGTCTTGCAAGGAAGGCATGCTGACAATATCTGCAGAAAATTAGACAAAGTTGTGGCTGTGCTGTAAGCGTAGATGTCTTTAACCGATTTTTCCTGTTTGTTGTAAAATTTTGTCTAGCTGCAAAGTGAAAATGGTGGCTTTTGCTCTTCCATCAGGGTGGGGTGAAGACATTGACTGGGTCCAGACATACGAGGATGCCCTAAACATGGCTCAATCCAGGTGTGAGATGTCTGTGTATGGATGTCTTATCTGGGCCTCTTATCTACATTTATATTTACATTTATTCGTTTAGCAGATGCTTTTATCCAAATGAGACTTACAAGTGAGGCAGAGTACAAACAAGCAAAAAGGGATATAAGGAGTCAACAATATTAGAAATGCTGCATGGGCCAGACAATGTATAAGCTAGCTGGTAAAGACATGAGTGCATTAAACCATGTAATTTGACTTTTTTAAAGGACACAAAGTTTAGGACACAAGAAATTGCTTTAGGTGATAGTGTTTCAGGTAGTGTTTCAGTATTTCAGTGTTTATTACCATATGGGCTGTACTGATTTCAGTGGATGGAAGAGATACACATTCACATCCTCCAGTTCTTCCTGACTGAGCTCTCTCTCTCTGCTTTACAGACAGAAACCTCTCATGGTCATCCACCATCTGGATGAGTGTCCTCTTAGCCAGGGTAAGGAAGGCCTTCATCTCCTTTTTTTTTCCCAGGGCCACTGAGAAATACAGTGATTTGTTGTGAATGAATGATGTACCGTAAAAAGTTTTTATCTCTTTGTAAATAACATTTCTCCCATCAGTGTAATTTTATGTGGCCCTGAAGCAATTGAGAGCATGAAACCCTTATTCGACGTTGATTCCTGTTCTGTTCTGGCAGGTCTGAAAGCCACGTTCTCTGCCCATGAGGAGATCCAGAGGATGGCAAAGGAGGATTTCATTATGTTCAATGTGGTGGTGAGTCTCCCTGTGTGTGCACATGGGATGGCCTGCTCGGTCTGGCCGACTGTGGAGGGATGTGTCAGGCCCCTTCATGACCTCTCCTCGCTGGTGTGCATTGCCATGCTCCGCTCCATGCCAGTGTTGCGTAGTGGTAAGAAGCTGGCTTCATAACTGCAAGATTGCAGGTTTGATTCCCAGCTGGGGCACTGCTGCTGTTCCCTTGGGCAAGGTACTTAATCCACAAATGCCTCAGGAATTTTCAGCTGTACAAATGGGTTCCGTAAAATTGTAACCTATGTAAATCGCTCTGTGTGAGAGCATCTGTTAAATAACTGTAATGTAATGCAATCTCCTGTTTACTTATTTTCTCTACATCTCACTGCAGCATGAGACAGGAGACCGCAACCTCGCCCCCGACGGCTACTATGTGCCAAGGATCATTTTTATTGGTAAGGCACTTTGACCTTATTCCTTGACAAGAGCCCCTCAATAACGAACAAATTAACAGTTAATGTTAAGATCTGAAGGGGGAAAAATAGCTGTCTGTCAATACCTATTCACGTTGTGGTTCACTTCAAGGCTACCACATCCTTTGGGTTAGCATGTTGCTGGGACGTTATTGTAACATTCCTGGGATTGTGACTGTTGATCACCACAGTGCCTACAGTAAATGGTGGCTTTTCTACCTTCCAGACCCCTCACTGCTGATCAGGGCGGACATCACTGGAAAGAGCGAGACACATAAATACACCTACACACACACCGACGTGGAGCTGTGTAAGTACTGCTTCATACAGTGCGAGCAGCATTATGGCTCACAGGTAACAGGTTAATATATGTGGTGCAGCTACTTAGGAGATAATCTGTGCAAAATGAAGGTCAAGACAAAGAATGATAGTGAAGCATTTGAACAGAATAAGTGCATGTCCACTATTCAGCCTGCCACAGAGGAGAGAGAGGCAGAGTGGAGACTGTGCTCTCTTAGCTGTGGAACTCACACCATCTAGTTGGTTTTAATTTTAATCACCATCCTTGCTCAGCCGTTGGTTTTGGCATGATCAGGGCCTTTTTAATGCGATAATCCCATGAGAAAACACTTCAACACAACAAACAAGCTCTTCAGGGGAGCCATTGTGTGACAACACAGTGACACCTTGGTCCTGACACGCCCAATGGTGCAGGGTGTGTGACGGAGTGGATAGACTTGTTGGACATCATTCGTCCCTGCAGCTGAATTTTTCTGCAGGCGTATTTTTTTTTTCTTTGTCTAACGCATGGTCTGGGCATGTGTGCCCTTTCCCTCTCTACAGTGATGGAAAACATGAAGAAGGCAAGGATTCCACATAGCTCAAAGCCGTAGCTTCTCCCCACCGGGCCCGTCAGCATTAGCAGCATCTGCAGGGAATTCAGAGGGGGATTATCTCTCTGGTTTTGTCAACAAGCAATAAATAAAAATGTAAAACAGATTTCGGTACTCTTTTCAGTGTTCTTTTGTTGAACGGCAAGCAAGGTTTTCACAAACCACCTTGGAGAACACAAGCAGTCCAATCACACTGGTGCACTTTCATGTGAGGTGAGAATCCTGGCATTTTAAGCCTTGTAGACAGGAAGTATGGAACAGGAAATGATACAGACAGCCTCGGTTACATGGTGATCCATGACAATCTGTGTCTACGACATTTATTGAAATGCCACCAATAATTGTTTTACGGCAAAATACCTGCAATGCAATGGGGAGGAGGGTGGTGGAGGAGCATAAGAGTGAGAGAAAGAGCTAGCAAAAGCAGAGAAGGAGAAGGAAAAAATATGAAAAGACAATGTCTGTATGCATCAGAGGCCTTTGGTTTTGTCTGATGTGTTGTCTTTCTTATGTCAGTTTGTCATTTTCATTCAGCCAACCTGTTAGGGTCACCTAAAGAAAACTAATTCAGAAAAGTGATTTTAGTATTTGAGTTGTGTGTGCGATCTCATTCACCATGTAAATAAAAAAAAATAAATAAAAAAAAAACATGGTTTTCATCTTGCTTTCTCTTTGTCATTTCTTTCTCATCATGCAGTGCATGTCATAATACTGAATATTAATAACAGTGAATAACAGTGTATGTGTGAGTATATCTAAATGGATAAATATTTATTCTGTGTTAATATCTTATGAATATTTGCATCAGTATCATATTTATCTAGGCTTTTTGGGAAAATTATTTCCATCCAATATACAGGAACAAAAGTCTGCTTATACCATTGTGTCTGGGAAAATATAATTCAATTCCCATCTTGTTCATCCCAGCATTTCGTTATTTACTGTGTTATACAAGCAGGGCTGCCTGTACTAACCAATATGTATTTTTTTTCTTCTGACCAAAGGAGAGCATTGCATGAAGCTGTAGAGAACTTCTTAATATTTAATAACATCTATACAGAAATTATGCAGAAATAAAAGCTGTGTAAAATAAAATGCAGTAGTCTGCACCAGCAATTATATAATCAGGGTGCCTTTCTCATGTGGACCTATAGTATGCATTGCATGGAATTTGGCAACACTAGCAGTGTATAGTGTGAGACTCTGATGACCGTATGTTTAAGTTCAAATAAAGTTTTTTTTCCTTTATATTGACAGTGAATTTGATACCCTTTTATCAACAGTGAACTAAATTTCAGTGGCCTAGGTTATGTTACAAAGGGCACTTTCTGGCCTAGTGCCTACACATGCCTAAATACATCCTTGGGTGTGCATCTAACTTAAGAGTTTAATGGCCGGTTGTTAAAAGCAATTTGAGTTAGTGGGCTGGACTTTGTGTATGATGGTGCTGTTGTGTTTTAGACAAACTTCCACACACCAGGTGTAAAACGATCACTCCCACATCCACTCTCACAGGATGCAAAGTGACATGATATAACTCACTCCCCTGTCTCTGACTGTGGCAGACTAGCAGCCAGAGCTTCCTGGATTCTGACTGAATTTCCTTTTTTGTTGGAATCTCCCCTCATAATGAGATGAAAGGAAAAAAAATCACATCTCTATCCTGCTCTTTCATGCAGTTTTATGACTGCAGTAAAATATGCAAATAATTTTTCTTCCACTATAATTGACCTTTAGCAACCAGAGCTATACTTTGTGGACCACATGATATCTCAGCATGAGAGAACTTTGGTACTCTTCGTTGCTTTGAAGACACTCATCCTTCCTAGTCGTCTGAAAGTTGCAAACTCGTGAAATAGACAGGGGCAAAGCAAAGCCGACTGAATAACTCATACATAACCTCAAAGTTCTGTTGACTAGGGGGCATCTCGGTGGCACAGTGGAGGAACTTGTCCGTCACACTTCCAGCTGAGTTCATTAAATGCATAAAAGCAAGGTGGGTCAGATCTGAATATTCAGCCTACAGAACCCTGGGAAGGAGTCCGACACTATAGACTGCAGGGAACTTAGTTTCTCCGTTTTAAGTTCATTTTCCCCACTAACTTTTGGGCTGATAAAGTTGTGGAAGTTCATTTTAAATAGCATAATACATCCACTTGCAGAAATTCCTACCAATTTCATGTGCAAGCATGGCCCATTGAGGTTTGTAAGGGTGTTTGAAATGTAGCCTAAAAAGGGAAGTATCCAGTGTGACATCACTGCAGATGGTGACAGCGGTTTGTGGGGTGATGTGTAAAATGACATAAAGTTAACTGAAAGATGAAGGCTTAGAATGAAACTGAAATGTTGTTATTTAATTTACTTCATTCCAGAGAATTAATTCAAGGAAAAGTGTAATTGTAAAGTATAACGGAGGCTACTGTACAACACTCTCCTGCCTGGAAGTCTTAATTGTTATGTAGGCTGTGATTGTGATCCATTAATATCATGCTATAATAATAATAATAATAATAATAATAATAATAATAATAATAATAATAATAATAATGCTGTCATAGACACAGGCACATAGACGCAAGCTCAGGCAATTTTTTTTCAGTACCCAAGTCTCGCCATGCTCCGGTGTCTAGTCTTGTCCATCTGTCGTTACAACGACGCACACAATTAAAACTAACTACTATGATTTCACGTGTTGAGACCCAGTTGTTAAAACATCGGATGCGTAGGACATCACCAAAGTCTTAAAGACGGAGTTCCCTAAAATCATTCACTAAATAAAACACATAAGCCATGTTATGTTAATTAGACAACCTGTTCGATTAAAGCAGTCTAATTGCTAAATGTTGACTCAATTTGTAGCTATTAACTGGAAACAGAATAATTAGAGGGTTTGTTTGACTCATTGACTAATAACGTACTTTGTGAGAAGTGATGGCTATGACTGAAATCTCATTGTCATCGTTAAGCACATTTTTATCATTAAATTAACAGCATCAAGCATTAATAAACGAAGATATACAAACAAACTGAATTTTATCCACGTGGTGGCGCTAATGGCCGCGGACCTTCATTTACAATTTACACCAGCGCTCTACTGTACAGAAGCCGTCCATTTCAGGTCTCACTCTGGTTGTCTAAAGCGGCGCAATTTCTTGGTCCTCACGTCAGACAGTTTAGCGATAGGTAACGTATAAGAGGTCAAGGAGTCTCTATCCACAAAATTCATAAAACACACGTAGTTATAGTTAAGTAATATCAAGGGTTAGTACAAATACAGCGTAAGTAAAACTTGTGACCTCGTACTGAGCGCTTGCAGTCTATTTGGGCAAATGAGTAAAACATTTGTACGGTTCATATAAGAAAACCTAGGCCCATATTCAACGTAACTGCATTGCGCATTGTTCTTAACTTGTAATAAGTTTAAGCAAGCATGTTTTTTCAGCCTCTTGTACCGCAAAACTTACGATTTGCAAGTAGCGGGAATGTAACACTCCAATTGGTTATTCAGAATTAAGGACAAAGCATTGTCTTTGTGTTCTATTCAACATTTCCATTCTTTTCAAACGGACTTATAGATATAGGTTTATCTATGACTCTCCGTAGTTTGTGTAAAAGCGGTAGAGTCATTTGTTTTAATGTGCCGTAGACCTTTTTTCTCAGCGCAAGCGCATTCAGGATATCCAACTATCTTTTATGTTTTTATCGTGTAATTGGTTTTGAACGGCTTTCCGTCTGGAGAAATTGCTTATGTCAGCCCATATTTCTTAAAATAAGGGATAAAACGCAGGCTATTTTTTAAGTACAATGTAGCACACTTTGCATTTTTCTTATCAGAAAAACAACCCAAATGTAATGTAAAGGATCCGGGCCACAGTCTCCAGAGCAGAAGAGCAAGGCTATGAACGGGTTAAGACGAGGTTGACGTATTGCTAAACAAAACTTGAAAAGCATGGTACCCACTATCCCATAGGCGGCCAAGTCCTTGGTACAACTTAAAATGCAGATCTACTGTTCCTTCTCAAAACTCGCCTCGCTTCGTGCCAGCAGACACTGTGTGGGCATAGCGAAGAAAATGCGCATTTCTCAACAATAACACATCAGTCAAGAGTATGCTCGACAAGCGTGCAGCGCAGAAAAAATGAAATGCTTTTAAATTGAGGGCTAAACATTTTCGAAGCAAAACAAATGCTTTGTTGAGACATTTATGTATGTGTCTGCAATCGCTTTATATTGCGGAGGAAACGTAAAAGCGCAAGTAAGAGCAGATGAAAAGGGCTAAGGGGATTTGAGGCTGGACTTGAACTCGCGAGCCACCAACACGATTATTACTGTTTTTTCTTTGTCTTAATCAAGGTAGCGCAAAGACATCCAGTCACTGACACTTTTGTTTGGACCACGTCCTCTTGCAAAAAAAGTAAGGTTAATATCCCAACTGTCAAGGAGGGTCTCTGCGTCTCTGCACAGATATTTCATCATTAAAGTCGGAAGCTGTCCCGAGCCTTTGGGACCGTCTTCCAAATGCGTGCATTTTACACGAGACTCCTGGCTTAAGAAGATTCTCTCAGCAACTTTGGAAGGCGGGTTACGGTCGCACGAATGAACGGGTGAGATAAAATTCGAATCTGACACAAAGGATCCTATACAGTACACAGCATGCGAAGAAGCAGACACCTATTCATTTAAAATAATTGTCTTTAATCAATATGAGCTTGTCTCAAATTTCGTAATGTGCGAGCGGAACGTCTCTCCTGATGAAACTACTCTATAGCTCGCGGAGTGTTTGTGTAAATGCTAGGTGAGTCGCTATACAGCATTATCCAGTTATGTGTCTTGCAAGCCTCTCTCACGTGCTTTTGGGTGCAGTTTTTGAAATTCGTGTTTTGTTGTCTTCTCTTCCCCCGTAGTTAATTACAGCAATGGTGCACCTGCCAGTGCGAATCTACAAACCCGCAAAAGTGGATGTATCTATAAGCTATATTCAGCAAAAAATAGCGATTTAAGGGAAGACGTCAAAGATGAAAAACCTCTTCACGACCCTGCTGCTTCTGTGTCTTCACCCGGTGAGTTGTTTTCGTTTTTCACTTAAAGAGAGAATTGCGGTCACTGTCAACAAACATCTGAGCTTTATTATCCATTGGAATAAATTAATCGGTGGGACTCAAAACCAGTCTAAGTGTACTGTCCTGTGTCCAGTGTCCATAGCTCCAGGATCCGTTGGTGGGTAGCCTGTATGATTTAGTGACTGAGCGACATAATACTAGTTTCGCCAGGGTTATCATGATAACAGCCATTTGGGGGTAGCAAACCTAATTTCATTCTTCATCATTATGAAGCAATGTAAAAAGCGGTGTTGTATCTGAAAGTATATCAAGTTTCTGCTGCAATCTTTGGGAAACTTCATTTTGTACCGCTGCGCTTCTGATAAAGGTGCAGTTTTTATACGTCTTTATCGCTTTTGGGAATGGGTTTTCTAGAGACTTGAAGCTGTTGTTAAAGAAAAATAAATGTAAACCAAGCACACATTAAGCGTAGACACAGGAATGCATCTCGGCTGTGAATTGACGGGCACGTACTCCATTCTGTTCAGATAGACGCTTGGCCAAGAGCCAACCGGGATACAGGGACATTTCCATCGTCTAATTAAGTATGAAGGATGCAATTAATTTTCCTAATCTTAATTAAATGGGGCATATCCTTACCACTTACCAGTACTATTTCCACAGAACCATTCACCATGTCTGTATGCTATACAATTAGAAGAACCAGTGTCCTTTGCTTTTAAAAGATGCAGACCGGTCACCATTGACCACAAAATGATTCTGTTATTATGTAATGTTATGTTAATATGTCGCTTAAACACAAAATCAATGGCTTTATTTTAATAGCACTCCCATGTTCTCATCCCTGTTTGGCACAATCTAGGAGTGGCTGAAGAAAATTTGTATTTTTAGAATAAATGAAATTTCAACATTTCCAAAGATAGCTGGGTGTGAGCAATAACAATATGAATAAAGGTGAAAGAAAGAAAGAAAATCCTTAACTCAGCTCTGTAAAATTGGAAAAATGTGCAGGGCAAAAAATATAAGCAGTGTCCCAGGAAGGTGAGAAAATGACTACTATAACAAATATCCTCAAAGGAAGATAACTTTTGTGAGATACAGCACACTACATAAATAGTATATTACTTAAACATAACTTTGTCAGCATTTTTGGCTTTGGTAATTTCCAAATATTTTGAAATGATGTGTTGCTGTGATAGTGCAGTGTTTACAGATTTTCGTATCGCAGATCTCTGCTTTGTAGTCCAATAGATTTGGTCGTAATTTTCATGGACAATTATTGAAAAATGGTCAGCTGGCAATGATGCTGTATATTGTCTAATTACCTCCATACAGCATAAGTGCAACAAACAAGATACCGTGTCAACAAAAATTACATCAGTTACTGAAGCAAGTTATTTGCCCCATTGCATGTACTGTTGCATTAAATTAAATTTATATTCAATAATAAGTTTAAATTATGTAAATAATAACTGAGATATTTGAATATTGTTCCTAACTCCATTCACATTTCTCCACTTCCAAAATGTAAACTATGTGAACTGTAAATGTAAACTATTGGATTTTAGTTACCAATAAACTTCTATTTTAGGGGGTTTGTTTCATTGTTTTACATTATATGTCCCCAGTATATGGCAATATAAGTAACTTTTCATTCAAATTAAATCAGATTTTCAGGAAAGTTGATCCTAATATGCTGATTACTGCTAAAAGGATAAGCTATGCTTAAGCTTAAGATATAAGCTTAAGAGATGGTCTATAACATACACAATCATGTATTTTGATCAGAGAATTTACATCCTCATCTCCTGTATGGAAGCTGTCACAGTTTCAATACACCTCATTAAGGAAGCAAAAGATTGGCGGATTTGTGCAGCCATATATTTGTGTCTACCACACCTCTTGGGCTGAATGTGACAACTTGTGGTGTATCTTTTTCTAGCGATCAGATATATTTATGAAGTCACTGGATGAACGCACCCATTTAAACAGTTTGTTAGGACTAAAAATGCACTGGAAAGCAGCGGCCTGATCCAGTGTGAATAATGAGAACGAGTTGAGCCGTGGCATACCCCACGTGAGGCGGCGGTATACACCAGCCTGAGAGACTAACCCACCCCCCTCGCCCCCCTTGAGACCCCTCTCTGTGAGGACAGTCCCTCGGCTGTGGTCAGATCCCAGCAGACTCTTTCTCCATCTGAGATCTATGCTCACATTACCCTGTGTACATGAAAGCCCGCGATACTACAGTACAAAAAAAAAAAAACAGCCCCAACATCTGTGTTGTACCCAAGAGATTCAAACACTGTTTTCAATCGACAATTATGCTTGTGCCAACTGCTAAACAGCCGCTTTAGTTTGGTTAAATGAACGTAATTTTGCTTATACCATTTTGTGTTCAGGAGGAGTGAGTCTAAAGGGCTACAGCAAATTGATCTCAAAAAAATTAGCTGATTTCATAAAGTCAATCAAATGGTGCTGTTTAGTGGCATTTGATCAAATCCTTGTCACATTTTATATTTATAGGTGACCGTAGATGTGCATTTCAAACACAGATGTGTGTCTTTTTTTTGTGCAAGGCATTAAGCTGTCCTCACAGTATCATAGGTATGAATTGGGTGACAGGCGATTAAGACATCCTCTGGATTACCGAAACCGGAGTCATTTGCATTAATAAGGCCTGTGTTTTTTTTTTTTTTGCCTTCCTGCGTCTGAGCTAAAACAGCATGGCAGCAGCGGTGGTGACATTTCCATGCAAACGGCACAATTGAGATCTGAGGGTCACGGCTGAGTGGAGACATGGGCTGGATGTTGGGGGGTGACTGTGGAGAGAGGGGTGGGGGGCAGAGGGTGGCAGCCCTGTCGACACCATGCACCAAATTTCCTGCTCAGCCTCTCAGTGCTCGGCGTGTGTCTCAAGGACGCGAATGTCGATGTTGGACAACTTGAGTTGCGGCGCCATTCATGCTAAAAAAAAACTCTGCTTGCAGCTTTGCATCGGTCGACTGGGTTTGAATACAGCTGTCTCTTTGAAATTTTCATAAAGTGGTGTACACGTCCGTACTGTTACATTAAATACAGTACGCCTTGAAAATGCTCTTTAGATACACCGCATTTGGAGGTGGCCTTGGAGAATCAGAAACGCTCTCCTTTGCGCTTAATGGCACTGCATACCATGATATCTGAACACTGGCTCTTTCCTGGAACAAGGCAAACCAATTCCAGATAAACCTGAATAATTAATCCTCAGCCAATCCTTTCAGTCATAGGACAGTTCACACAACAAACACTGAATACATTTGTTTGAGAAAAAAAAGCTTAGGTTTAAGTACATAAATCAACTTTACAGAGACAGCACATTGGCATGCAAACTTGAAAAGGGTTTAGCAAGGACGGCGGCTTCAGTCCAGGGACAATCTTTAGAATGAGTCTTCATAAATTCCTTCTCGAGGGGCCTTTTCCCCTCTCCTTCAATTACGTTTGATTTCATTATTTATTTCATTATTTGTTGTATATTTAAAGGCAAAACCCAGCACTGGAAAGTGTAATAAAATGTACAGGGGAAGGATTAGGAGCGGGGCCTTAATCTCATGCCGCTGTTAATACGGCATGGGCTGATTGATTAGTTTTTCAGGAAGCTTATGTCAAAAAAACTAATCCGTCTTTGGATTGTGCCAGCCTTGTAAGGTTTTCCGCTCCGCCACTTTATCGTGGCGGAGAATTACAGTGCTGCTGGGTGGTGATAAGGCCCTCCTTGCTTTCAGTACCCTGTCCCTCTGGACAATAAAAACGCTGTTTATATTCTTGAGACCCGCTGCAGCCAGAGTCCTCACATCCTCATCCACGGCTTGCAGGATTTGCCTTGTGAGAGAGTGGGGGAAAAAAAAAAAAACCTAACATAGGTCTCAAAAACGGCTGAGAAACAGAAAGGGGGCTTGTGTGGCTTGTGTGGCTCTTAGGCTTGTAACCCGAAGATTTCCCCGGGACTGACTGAACATAGATTTGAGATAGTCCGTAAATGGGGCCACGAGTTGCTCTGGATTTTTTGAGGGATCTTTATGGGGCTTTTCGGTTGGTACAGTAGATGTGTATCTGCGGGCATATTGGGATCACATTCTCTCAGGAGAATTGTGCCCTTCTAAATCCCTCATAAACAATATTTGTTGTGGCATTTCCAGTATGAAGCGCTGAAGTACTGCATGTATGCAGTTTCAAGTTTAAAAGGTCATTCATAATTTAATCAGTTTTAAGGCAATTGAAACATTTATACTTATTAGTCACAAACCTATACTCAAAATATAATTTTAGAAAATCTTACTGATATTCTTATTACTTTTTACAGGCAGTTTTACTGTAAATTTAGTCATCTAACATTAGATAACATTAAGAGATATCATGTATCATATTTTATACTTTCAAAGCAAAGTGAACAGTGAATACTGAAGGTATGGGCAAAAACACTGCCCCACGGTTATTGAGAGACAATCATTATTCTAAAGGTGAATGTTTATGGTATTTAAACCAGGATAAAGGCATTAAAACATGCTTTCTGTACTGTGCATTTTATAATTGCACAATCAAGCACTTTATATTAACTTTCACAAGGTTTACTGGCAAATATTTCAGCATGAAGAGCAGGAAACTTAAAATAACACACTGACTGAGTCAGTGAGAAAAAGTCCTTTGTGATGTCATGTTTCCCTTATAATAATAATAATAATAATAATAATAAATAATAATAATAATAATAGTAATATTCTGTCTAGTATAAATATAAATAATCATTTTTGGCCTACTTGGAAACTGACTTTGTCGCTTTTCTGTTTGTTTGCTGTTACAAGATATGAGTAGTGTTGACATTGCCGTGAGTGACTGAGTCCCATTATAGGATTAGAGCTCTCGCGAGTCTTGCTTTTCCCCAATGACTCGCTCCTTTATATCTCTGCCTCAAGTAAGTCTTTACCTCTCGCTCAGTCTATTGTTGAACAATTTTGGGGGAAATCAGTGCCTATAAATTTAATTTACATAAAACGTGGTCCTTTTTTCTGTAAACACAGCCTTTTGGAACTGTATGAAACCTGTGAAATACACTGTCTTCCAAATTTTGCAAAACATTTTATGCGTCACAGAGCTTGCATTACAGATACACATAGTCATCTCTAATCTTGTGCCCCACATTTAAAATTGTGAGGATTTTAAGATTTTAAATTTTGAACCCTACTTGTTTCCAGTATAGCCCATTATTCTCAATACCCACTGTGTTAACATGCTCCCAAAACCGCTGTGTCACCTCATCAATTCACAAAAAACCATAACAGCTTCCCTGCGAGGTTTGTATGCAGTTCAGATGACTTACCTTAATTAGAAATGTACCACTTTGCACAAACCACCTATTCCCATCTTTCTTACAAGATGGGGTCTTCTCAGACTGGAATAGTCACAGCATTAAAAAAAAGCTCAAGTCCTACATTGCTTACTGTCCACATCTCTCAAAGGTGCTTTCTTCTCTAAACCCATTTCTCCCAGACATTTACATAATTCATGTTGAGTCATAATTTGGGAAGTAATATGTTTCCCCCATGCCTCCATGTTATGCTGGGGTCTTCCATCATCAACCTGTTCCGAAAAATCAAACCTCAATTTGAAGGCCATTATATCTCAGATTTCTACCAAAAATTACCCTTCGCTGTCATTACTAAGCATTTAGACCCTCCAGGTGAACTTCAAAGACAAAACACAAGAAACAGTCTATGTTCTATTATATCATGTTTATTCCTATTTCATATGTGGTAAAAAAAAGGGGGTGGGGGTAATACAATATAGAATTCTTCATTGAAGTCATTGAGAAAAACATAGACCTTCTGCAACACACTGCAGTATTGATCCCCATGTGTAACAGAGGTCACCAGGCCCTCACTAGCCTGCCACGTATGTTTGGGTCCTTCCCTTCTTATTGATTAGGTATTTGTGACACCGTCTCCAAGGTGAAGCAATGTCCTTTCGATCCCGTCCCAATAACCGCGCTGAAAATATACCTCTGCCGGAATCCAGGTGTGAATTTGTAGCTTTTGCGACTGCCTAGGAAGGCCTTTACTTTTGTCAGTCTGAAAACGAGTGACCCCATTATCATGTAGCTGTTGGAGAAGAGATATGATCTGAAAAAAGATTCACTACTGGGCTCCTCTGCAAAATTCCACAAAATGTTTCAGTCATATCTGCTCCACTTCTATTTCCCTCCGTAAAAAAACACCTCTATTTTTCATTTATTATTGTAATTTAATACTCTTAATTGTTATGATAATCCTTGTATTTATTTTTGGTTATGGCTTCTGTTTTATTCTGGTTCTCTTGTTTTTTTTGTTATTGTTAATTCATGCAGTATCACATTTTTTCTGCTCTTCTCCCTATTGTATTGAACAGAACTTTCAGAAAAGAAAACACATTTCTTGAGAAGGCAGTGTGTGCGTGCCATTCATTTTTAAACCTTTGCAGGGTAGTAAGGCAGCATACATCATATGTTGTGAATATAAAATAATCCGCAGCCAAAGTACATTTGAATAAAATCACATGTGAATGGTTTTACGAGCTATAGAAATTTACTAGCACGCTGAAGTGTTGTGCTTCCTGTAATCCCTTGGAGCAACCAAATGAATCGGACATACCATAGAAGACTCAGCCAGCAAGCATCTGACTGAATTTGAATCCAGTTCAGAATAATTGTTGTTGGCTTTGTTTGTGAGAATTTTTACATAACATTCAAGATGTGCTGTGATGTTTCGTTTTTTTTTTTTTAATTAGGTCACATATTGTTCCTGCTAAATAATGGAGGTGGTTAATTAGGGGAGGTATGACAAGCTAACCAGGATCTTTTTTCACATTAGCCACAGATTAGTGGGAATGGACAGGCACACCATAGCTCCTCTTTCCCCAGTCTGAATACCACCAAGCGTCCTAAACTCGATGTCCGCAGCTATACCAGGAATGGAAACGCTGAAAATTGTGCTGTTTAGGGCACTGATTTAGTGCCTTGGTTGTAAAAAACATGCTGATAAAAAGAGAAAAGGGGGCAGCAGATCCTATAACGGACTTAATTTATATTTTTTGAGATTTGACTTTACAGCAGAGAGTGTGCAGTGCTTCAATCCATCACGGTGAATATATAGTCCATAAAACCCCATCGGAACGCTGACAAATGTGATTCAAACGCTCTTTAAATCTGAGATCTTGACGGCCGCGGGAGGTCAGAAGCTTGGGGAGACGACCGCCGGACGTGTAGAGGATAAATTATGTTTGGGGGGGCGGGGGGGCGGGGGGGACGGACGACACGCGGGACCCTCTTTCCTGATTGGGTCTGGGCAGTGGCTGCTGCTTCGGGGGGACCTGATGACCTGTGGTTATGGATGGAGTGCAGAGGCCTGGTGTGGAACACTCATCCACCTGGACAGCAGGGTTCCGGACAGTTCCGCCGCTAGCGTCACTTCGTCAGACGGACACAAGCGTGTGGGGTCCGCCGTGGGTCTCGCAGGCGCTCGGGGGAGGGGGAGGGGGCCCTGTTACACCGGGGCTTCACGGACCGAAGGGGGGATGAACCGCTGACATCACAGAAAGAGGAGACCGGAATATACGCTGTCACGGCAAGACAGGGTTCTCGCGGCGATCAAGGCGATCAATTGTCACGCGTGTAGATACTGCTATACTTCAAAAAAAGGAGTCGGAGCTACCTTAAAGATACCTCACATAAATAGTCCACGGGGTCACTGTTAACACAGAATCATGCAATCACAGATCATGTATTCCACGCTAAATGTTCTTTTCGGTACCTGGCAAGTGATAGAGGGCTAATGGGTTAACCTCAACGACATTAAACTTCCTTTTAAAGCTTTTTTAATGTAACCTGTGTTATTTCTACTTTTATTAGACAACTTATGCAACCCATAACAACTAATGCGCTGACAGCTTATCAAGGAAACTGACAACTAACCAGCCTGTGCTTCCACCCCCAAACTGGGGTAATATTTCAGTCAGTAATTAGCACCTTGTATTAGGAAAGGGCAATCACGACGCATGTTAGTGCATTATAAAGCAATCTGCCCCATTAATTAAATCTGTATTACTTTCATCCCGCAGACAGAGCTTGGCAGCTGGAGAGAGAGCAATATAAATCTCCTGATTATTCCCTCTCTCCCCTCTCCTTCTCTCCTCTCTTTTTAGTCTGTCATTCTCATTCTAACAAAGTGCTGTCAGCTATTCTCTGTCTTTGCATATTTCTTGTGAAGTACCTGTCTCCGCTATTGGAGAGAGAGAGAGAAAAAAAATGGAAGCAGAGCTTTCCCTCTTTCATCCGGCTGCGATTTTCTTTTTTTTTCCCTTTTCTTTTTTTTTTTTTCCATAAAGAAGCGTCTAAAGCTCTCCAAGAATCAGTCACATTTGTGTGCTTCTCAAAGAAGAAAACATTAGCCCGGTCGTGTTGGCCTGATCTGCTGGTGCTAAGCTTGGCAAAATAAATCAGAGGAGATGCTCTTCACACGTGGTGAATCACACATTCTCGAATAAAAAAAAAAAATGAAAAAATGAAATAACATGAAACTGCTATTGCCCATAAGAAAGCTATTGTTTAGTTCTTTCAGTTTCTTAGTACAATAAGTACATAAGAAGGCAACTGTGTAAATGATGTAATTAATTTAGTGAAAAGAAATATATAAAGCTTAAATAATTATTATCTAATAATTAAAATTAATATTTATTAATAGTATTCAGTTATAAATAATTGCTAAGAATGAACTAATTGTAATGAAATCAAAATTGAATCAGTGCTATTGTAACTATGGAAGATGAACTCTAGTGGGGCAGGTAATAGCAGGTGATATCTAACATGAGAGAATCAGGCAGTAAGTCTTCTCTCAGGGGTTTTGTCAGCATGGTCAGATTGTAAAGGTGTTGGGTGTTGGTGTGATGATATGCCTTCAGTGAGGTGAGACGTGTAGGTTGCACACCTTGATTAGCTACAGACAAGCTGACTGCACCAAATCTATCATCGCTTTACCGAATCCGCAGAGATACACTCACACACTTTGAAGTGTAATGTAATACCTCAGCATGTTTCAGATGCTACATAAAATATATATTTTGAGTCAGTAACAGCTCCATCATTTTCAATACGAGAGAGTAAGGGCCAGCTAGATACTCCAGCAATCTAGAATTTCCATAATATTCCTCTGGATGATCTGAAACAATTTCAGCACTTCATGCGTTTATATCTGAGAATCAACCAGTGGAAACATAAGAAAATCTCTAAAGCATCACTAAACGAGGGCTAGGGTTTTAGAATTGGGCAGATAATATGGGCCAAAATGGTTCCCACCATAACAAAAAGAAATGCAATTCATTTTAAGACAAAATGTTTAATTTGAGTCATTATTATTATAGACTATTAGCTTTCGTGTTCCTCAAAAGACAGAATAACATTTGTCATGAAAAGATTACCACCCTTTTTCGCTGTGATTCCGATAGAGAGCATTGCGTATAAAGCCAGTGAAATAGTCAAAAACTGTCTGATTTGTGCAGTGTGCTTTATGTCCGGCACTTACACCCGGAACCTGTCTGAGGGATGGAGGTTTATCCGACAGACGTGGGAGCAGAGGCATCAAAGAGTGTTCCTCCTGTGTGTGTCAGGTCTCTCACAGTGTCACTAGCTGTGCATCTTTCCGGGGCATGTTATATGGATGTGTTCACCACATGTGATTCCTCTTGTAAAACATCTGTCAGCTGGGGAGGGGTTGGGGGGATGGGGGATGCTGTGGGGGGTTGTCATGCAGACACTCTGCTGCTGTCCGCGCTGAACTGAGGAGGCCAATCACATCCACCGTACCTTTGTCTGTTTATTTACCCCAGTGTGAAGGGGTTCAAATGACGGGTCGCCTATGGATGAGGGGTTGGAAAAATACCATATTATTCACATAACCGCTGGCCCTCAAAAAAGCGCCGAAAAGGTGCTGCCCTCAAATGGATGGAGCACAGATAATGAGAGCTTAAATAAATGGTGCGGTGATTACTCCCAGCAATCCAGTATTACAAGAAGAAACAGCTAATCATCAATCAAAGCCACTGTGTCTTTGAACACAAGTCTGACATTAGAAGGCAGAGATAAATCAAATTGTGTGGGGGAAAAAAAGGTTCGCTCAACAAATATCCTTTGAGTCGATATTCATTTTGGAGAAGCGATATTTTTTCTTTTTTTACCAAATCATTGATGGGCTAAGCGTGGTTTTTCTAGTCGTTTCACGCACAATGGGAAAGAGGGACTGTATGGCAGTAGATATGCATCCCTCAGTATATATCCTACGATCACTGGCAGCCCTTGTGCAGATTCGCCTCTGTGATCTTCTCCACTGAACACCTGCCATGTGTTTCCAGCTCTCCAGCTGATGTAGAGTGATGGCTTTTCAGCACAAGGCTGTTCCAGCCATCAGAGAGGTGTTGTACTCCTCCGGAAGGTGTGGGTCTGGCGGTCGTACAGGGGGTAACGCCCCCCCCCCCCCGGGAGTGTCTCAGGTCTTGACGGGCCCTTTGTCTGATCCATTATAAATGGAATTCCTTGCCGGACCTGAGGAGAGGATACCTGGGTAGGCCTAATCTGAATGATTCAGCTCCCTGTGGCAGACGTAAGTGCAGGAGGCAGCGGGTTTGCCGGGTTACAGTAACCTAACCCAGTGGGAGAGCCGTATGGGACAGGACAGCAGTCTGGTTAAAGAGCAGAGATTTTAAACCAAAGGCTGCAGGTATAATTCACAGGTTGGTCACCGTGATGGAGACCTCGAGCAAGGGCCTTAAAATGGCAGAGTTGCTGGAGAAAATGCTCAGCTGTATAAGGGGACAGAGAGCATAAATGAAAGTCACCCAGGATAAGTATGTCTGCTATATAAATGAGTAATGTAACATTCTAACACCAGTGAGGAGAACACGGTAGAAGTTGGGTGATCATCACCATTTTACTGGAGGCGTTTTATTGTAAACTCTAGAGGAAAAAAAAAGGGACTAAACTTAATGAAGCAGCAGACAGAGAAAATTAATGCGGATAATAAATTGCATCGTTAAAAACGGAAGCCAATTAGCAATGTAAAAAGAAGAAAACCAGTCCGGCGAATCACTGTGACCGCTCTGTTATCATCACTAATACATATGTTAATTGTTGTTCGTTCTGTTTATACGTACAAATGTGTCTGATGCTCTTCCTCTGTGAGACCTCAATTTATATCTCCTGTAAGCAGGGACTACTTAACAGAAATATACATCAGCGTGTGAGATAATTACGCTTTCTATAATAAGCACCAGAAATAAGAAGAGATAGGAAAAGTAAGCACTGGAGTTTTTCAACAGCAAGTTCGAGGCCAAATAAATAAATGAAATAAAAAAAATTACCACAAGCTGATATCACTGAGGAACAATTGTCCTGCAGGCGTTTCCAGACAGTGCATCTGTAAGAGGCCGTGCTGTCTGTATTGAGCTTACATGATGGTGGCTTAAAGGTAAGGGGCAGGAATGGGTGAAGAGAATCTCTCTGGCATCTCACATGAGCCGGGCCCCCGGGGCTGGGGACCAATTGTCACGCAGCGTTGCCTGCGAGTCGCTCACCGCCTGCAGATGCGTTTTAACGGCACCTTCGCGGACCGTCTTCCAACCAGATGCCTCCGAGTTCTCAGCTTTCCAGAGGATAGTCCTGGTCACTGTGGCAATTACCTTTACGTCAAACCATACAAGATATGTCTGTCCGAGGGACAGGCAGCCAGGCAGGGCTGTAATACTTATTACAGTGTAACGCTAAAGCTGGTCCATCCTGCCTTCCTTTGTCTGCCTCCCAGTTTAGCACTGCATCCACCATTCCGAGGACTCTCATTACATTATGTTACGTTTTTGTCATTTAGCAGATGAAAATATCCAGAGCAACTTACATACATTACAGTTTTACATGTTATCCATCTGCATATTTACTGAGGCAGTTCTGGGTTAAGTAGCATGGCAGTGCCCCAGCGGGGAATTGAACCAGCAACCTTTCGATTACGAGCCCTGCTCCTGACCACTATACCACACTGCTGCCCCCGTTGCTCTTGGAGACTGGAGTCTGAGAACCGGCATGTTCCATGTACTTTAAAACACTGATTCCTTAAGATTTCATTCATTCTGCAGGGAGTTTAAGAGCTGGGTATGCAGTACTGTGGTTGTGGCATTGTTAGACAGCTGGCATTTTGATGTTTGTCTTGGAGTGGAAACTCCCAGATGGGTTCATGGCTTTAAAAGCTTAATTTCACCACCAGCAAGGAATAAATCCCAATATTGTAATTTTTTTTCAAGTGTAAAAAAACTCCAAAAAAATAAAAGACAAAATATTTATGTCCATATTCATTTTCATGTATCACAAAAAGATTATTTCCTGCATTCAGTGCTGTGGAACTCTCCAATGTAATATCCCATGGTTATTATAATACAGTCAGTATTATGTTAAGATGGCCTCCAATGCCCAGAGCAAAGTGATTATATTAAGCAGTCTTAATTAAGCTGCTGTGTATTCTCCATGATCTGACATGGTCTTATTTTCATATCCTCTTTTGAAGTGTAAATAAATGACGGTTTAGTCCATTTTACTTGGCTGCATTATCTGAACCTCTGTGAACATGCATGCCCACTCGCGCACACACGCACACACGCACACACACACACACACACACACACACACACACACACACACACACACACACACACACACACACACACACAATGTAGTTCCGCACAGAGATCAGGAGAGAGAAAAAGAGTGAGAGAGATTGTGTCAGGCCAAGCTTGAAAATTCAACTCTTTTCCTTCTACTGCAGACATTAAACTCTTTGATTTCCACCCTCTGCATGGCACTGCAATTTTCTCAGTTGCTCATCATGCTTAAACTGCTCTCTCATTTACATTTTAATCATCTTATTGGGAATTCTTTCTTTACCTGTGCTTTTGGATAGGCATCTTAGTGTATTAATCAGCTTTAATTTCTCTAGTGATGGTAGAGTGTGAATATGTTAAAGGGAGGGAAAGAGAGGCAACTAGTTTGACCGTTGCTATACATCATTTGTCTGATAAAATCTCCACAGGCTATAGATGCACTGTGCTGCAGGATTTTGATAGTATTCGGATTTACAATCATGACAATAAAACCATTTTCAGCACACAGTTTTAGTATTTTTTTCCCTAAAATGCTCTCAAGAGACAGTTTTTGAAATAGCTGTACTTTAACATTATTTGAGGAGCCTGTTTTTACATGAGTGGTGAGAACATAGTCTTTACAGCCTGAAGACTGCAGATTGTTGGTGAGACAGTGTGCCTCCAATCATGTTTAAGTTGCAGTAATTGTCTTAATTAAACACTGAGAGCGGTGATGTATGCACCGAGCTTGCAGTCTGTAGGAGACGCATTGATTTCACATTAAGTGTGGGAAACTTTCCAAATGCCAAGCTACTATGTCCTGTTGGTTATAATTTATTTAGGTGTGCTTGATGTGAACTCTGTGTAGTGCAATATATCCACACAATGCCTTATTAACTCATTCTAAAGTATCTGCTGTCATAGCATATCCTGTACAATTACCCACCTGCATTTTTGACAATAAATAGAACAATTACAGCGGTACAGAATCATGCAAATAAGAAATAATTTGGAAATAATGCCTTAACCGTCAAAACTCACAGAAATGAATTATTGTGGAGAGATCTGCTTTGTTAGTTGTGTACACATATGCTTCAATTATGCTTACAGCAAAAAAAAAAGGTAATTAGGAGGGGAAAGATGGTGATGGCTCACTCTGAGATTTCCAGCAGCCCTCCTCAAAGCCTTCACATCTGCTGTTGGAAGTGATCCCCTCCCAGCCCGGCCTTAGGAAAGCGACCACATCTAATTACCAATAAAGTACCGGCTAAGCTTATTGCCATGAATTATTAAGACTTTATCTGAAGAGGAGCAGGAATCCATCCTGGAGCAAGACACAGCTTATATGCGCAGAAAGGGTTATGCACAGAGTTCCTGTTCCGCCACCTTCATAGGAGTATCTCATAGCCTTATTTAATATCTTTCTCTTATATCTGTTATCCTGCATCTGGGCAGCCAGAAAGTTGCAAAAAATTCATGGATTGTATACACAAATATTAAGTGAGAAGTGTCCTTCTTTTTAGCTAGAGAGAAAAAAAAAACATCTTACTCATAATCTGTACCAGTAAACGTAGAACACTTTTATTCTTTGAATTGTTTTGGAGTAGGTTCTATTAATGCATCTTATTTGAAGTGTGTCATCAATTTTCCAATTAATAGTTGAAAAGAACAAAATGCGTGTGACTTCAAAATATAACCATCATGATTTGAGTACCATGCTGGATGTTGAGTGTGGAACTTAACATGAATTACAACAGTGACATCCTGCTGTACAGAGAGGTGGAACATAAGCTCTGTAAATCAGTCTAGATATGATCAGCTGCAAAGGAAGTAAATAATAATATATCCACTGAGAGCTGTGAATCTAAGAGACTTATGCACATAAGCACCATTACTCTCTCAAGTTATTGTGTTTTTTGCTGTATTATATATCATGTTATTGTCCTCTTAGCCCTTCTCTAGATTGCTTTAAGATAACAATTCAAAAAATGCATCGTCTTTCATAGTAAATAAAACTAATCTCACAGATGAAAAAGACAAAAAAAAAACTTTATCACCTGCTCTTCCCAACTCTTTATCACCCAGTTTCTTTTGGAGTAATATGCCCTTTTGTGTGTTTGTTTTGAAGGTCACAGAAAACAAAGTGCAGACCCCCACCGCGGAGCTGCTGGACTGGGGGGAAGGCGATAATGATGAGAGCATCTCTGCTGACGTGGCCAGTCCTCGGATTGTCAACCCCCTGCGTCTGTTTGCCAGGGGGTCTCCCGGGCTCCGGCAGAACATGAGGGAGATGACATACTTAGAAAACATGGAGGACCTCTGGGACTGGTTATCTAATAAGACAGATGTTCAGCAAACGCGCCCGAGAACTAAACGCAGGCCCATAGTGAAGACGGGGAAGTTCAAAAAAATGTTCGGCTGGGGCGACTTCCACTCCAACATCAAGACGGTGAAGCTCAACCTGCTGATCACGGGCAAGATCGTGGACCACGGCAACGGCACCTTCAGCGTCTACTTCCGGCACAACTCCACCGGCAACGGCAACGTCTCGGTGAGCCTGGTGCCGCCCTCCAAGGTGGTGGAGTTCGAGAGCGCACAGCAGTCCACCCTGGAGACCAAGGACTCCAAGGCGTTCAACTGCCGCATCGAGTACGAGATGTCGGACCGGGCCAAGAAGACCACCCTCTGCAGCTACGACCCTCCCAGGACGTGTTACCAGGAACAGACCCAGAGCCACGTCTCCTGGCTGTGCTCCAAGCCATTCAAAGTTATATGCATCTACATCGCCTTCCACAGCGTTGACTACAAACTGGTGCAGAAAGTCTGCCCCGACTACAATTATCATAGCGATACTCCCTACTTCTCCACTGGATGACCTCACAGTTGCATGTTCGTGGGTCCCTGGAAGTTCTGATGACCACAAAGACCTCTGTTGACCCCTCCTGTGATCCTGCTATACCATTATCACAGTATGTCCTCTCTACTCTAGAAGTCATTTTAAAGCTTTTTTCCAGATGCTGGAAATGGCTACTGATGAATTTCAGCTTCTGTGTCAGCGGACCTGCAAGACAATTTTAATGTTAACAAGCAACTTTATCTGTAACTAATTAACGGAGGCATCCAAGTTTCCCCTAATGCGTAAGAGAATAAAGCAAGACAAGTTTTGCCTGAGGATGTGTTCACCTAGAATTGGAAGGGAAAGGTAATTATTCTTGTGTCTTCACATTCTGTGGCATATGCGAACGTCAGACCCGAGGTTCATGACGGGGGGGAAATGGAGCACAAGATTTCACTTCAAAAGGTGGCTTTCCGTTTGAACCTTGGGCTCTGTCCCCCGTGGTGGAAAAACTCCCCCTTCTGCACCAATCAGCAGCATCGACACGCGTAGTCATGTACAAGGAAGCGACCCTGTCACTGAGAGAGGAAGCCTTTCCTTCCTTTCAGAGGTGCAGTGCTTAATTACATCAAAACACTACTTATATTCATGCTCAAAGAAAATAATAATAAAAAAACCATTTCCAAACATGCATTTGGACCCTGACACACGCAGACACTGTAGTATGACGAAGTTGTGTTGTGGAGCGCACACTAACCACATATGAAGCTGGGTTTGCTCTCTTGGATCATGTGATGTAAACATCACTTCACATCCATTGTTATGTTCAGAATCAGAGGGTGGGGTTGAATTTTAAATGTGAACATGCTATTAGAAACAAAAATGATTTTTTGTAGACACAATGTACTGATATAGCTTTTTAGAATGTACCAGAAGGCTTGTATGTGGGCAAGTGTCAGTGCTTTAAGACATAGTTTGATCATATTTTGTTTATATTTTTGGAATAGACACCCTATGTTCATTGGGTTTCACTCACAATTAATTGACAAGACACATGAAATGTCTATATTTCCAAAGTTATTATGTGAGTTTAATGTAGCCAACTTGAATTTTTCCTTAAACTAAATTGAAGAAAAAAAGATTATTCATGATCTGTCCATTTTTACAAGTTGCATTTTAGTTTGAATGGATCTGAGCTTCAACAGCACATGATTTCCAGTATAAACATCCTCAATCCACATGGAAACCAAAACCCTTGACATGGCTGTTTCTAGGTGGTTGGCAGGTCTACATACAGTTCTTGGCCCGAAGGCTTCAGATTTACATACAATCACTGACGTGTGGCCTGAGGGGTCAGAACAGAGCGGGTGTGAAATTTCAATATGTCCTGTGAAAGCATCAAAATCTCTCACTTTAGCAGGGGCAGTGGGATAAATTTCATGGAGATCCACATCTTACCAACCACTGAACTCAGCTACTGCAATTTCGTGATCCATGCAAAAATACATGGCTGTGGTTACCTGAATTAAAGACCTGAATTAAAGTGTTTGCTTGGTGGTAGATATGTACTACGATTTGCTTCAATGAAGGGTCAAAAATACGTACATGCACACATCCTAAAGAGACTAAAGACATTAAAGTGTGTATGGTATCTTATCATATTCTCATAGGCAAGGCTAACCGTATGCATTATGTAAATATAACTTTTTTTGTCATTTGCCTCCCTTTTTCATCCAGCTGTGTTAAACACCAGTTGTACTACTTAAACTCTTTTCACTGCGACAACTTGTTCACTCATGTGGGAGCGCAAAGTAAAGTGAATGCAGTCCTTCTAATACATCTGCAGCCCAAAAGGACTGTTTTTAACACTACAAGTCCCATAGTGCTCCACAGGCGAAGCGAGCCCTCATTGGAGGATAGGCACTACTTCACTGACGTCATCCTAGTCACTTGCCGGCACCTGGCAAGTTGCAGGGTTGACTTGATTTCAGAAAAAAAGCGCTGTAAAGGACAAGTTCAGTCAGATGGCCTCACAGCACACGTGGATATAATGATGTTGTACAGTGCGAGATGATGTTTACAGACCGATGATTGGGCAGACTGACATTGTACAGGACATTAAATTAACTGTTGTGGTCTCATGTGACAGCACAAAAGCATACCATTTAGATTTTGCTTACCTATCTAATGGTACCTGTGTTACTGTGGTCAAAACTGCCAAACCTATACCAGCCCCCAGCATTAAGGAAATGTTACACTAATCAACAGACATTGTTTCATCTTTTTCATGCATTTTTCAAGTCTGTAAATGTTGTTCCTCAAGACACTAAATGACTTAGATTGCACCTTGATTTATGTATGTTTTGCTTTTCCCTCTGTTTCTCTGTACAATGCAATGTGTGGTCTGTGTAAATATGTTTATTTCTGTGATTTAAAAGTAGCCAAGTATTATTTCCTTTGGGTTTCCAAGAATATTTTTAATTGTTGAATAGTTTTGTCTATTGCAAATTATATCTAGACACAAAATCTATATATAGATTTTTAAAAACCATCACGAATGGAAGGTACAATTATAATTTCCATTTTGTAATTGTAATCAATTATTTGTAATTGAGTTCTAATTACTCAACTTGGGCTGGTTTCAAAACACATTTCATACAATCATCTATAAAAATTATAGACTAAAAAGTATAGACTGTGAATAATATCCGCTATTTTGATGTTTACTTTCAAAGGGGTTTATTTTGATAAATCTACATTTGGTTCCTGAACTAATATTAGTTATCATTAAATATCATTTGAACCTGATACAGAGTTCTCTTTTCTCTACTGTTACGAAACTGACCTCCTCCCGACAAATCGGTGTAGATATTCATTACTGTTAGTTGGCTGTGTAATTCCTTGTGCTCTCTAGCTGTACAGAGCACGTGTCTCTGATAAGCACCCTCAAGAAGACAAAGGGAAACCACTTCTGTGTCTTCCCCAGCAACACTGTGATGAGAATTTTATCAGAAACAATGTGTGTGCCATGGAGACTGTCCAGAACACTGACTGGACCACAAGGCCCTTGGGAAGTGGAGCATAAATAGTTTCATTCTCATTCTTATTCTTTCATTTTTTTCCAGATGCAAGATATGACATTCTACATGCATCATATGTTAGAAAGTCCCAATGGAGAAAACAAATATCTCATGATTATGTGAAACGCAACCAATGGTACAACACATTTAGCCTACATTAATAAGGCAACATAGAGCTGTAGATACAATTTTAAACACAAAATCCAATAGGACACGTAATTCCTGGGACTTCCACTGTCTATTCACAATCACTGTCTATAAGCTGAACAGTATATTTAGCAGCTGGGAGGTAAGGTGTCAGATGTGCTCTTACACAATGGATCATAGGCTGGGACATGACTCTTCCACGTGCACCATTTAATACTTTGCTTTCCTGTAGCGTCGTTGGAAATAAAATTTTGCCGCGTTGCTTCCTTCACTGTTTGTAATGTGTTAGGAATGCTTCATGGCACTGAGCACTCAGGTTGTGCCCGGACTGGCAGTGACGTCTGTCTGGAAGGCTGCAAATCTGTCTGCAGACTGCGGCAGGTCATCCTTACTGACGCGGATGCATCCTTTTACTGTTACCTCACTCCCATCATCGAGAGCCACCTCTCCCAATCTTAATCACTCTGTGCGTCACTGCACACCCTCTAACATAGTAGTTTATTCGAGGTGTGAGAGCATAGTGGGAAGGAGCAGGGTTTGTAACCAAAAGGTTGCTGGTTTGATTCCCCGCTGGGGCACTGCTTTGGGCAAGAATTGCCTCAGTAAATATACAGCCGTATAAATGGATAGCGTGTAAAAATTGTAACCTCTGTAAGTTAATCTGGATAAGAGTGGCAGCTAAATGCCAATAATATATAGTGAATTAATAAAAATGTATACAAAAGCATTCAAAACACAGCAAAAATACATTTAAAATTCATCAACCTCTGTGCTATTTAACATATTTTACATGCATGTGGGTTTGATTTGGTTTGATTTTGAAAGGTATTAATAAAATGGACCACCAAAGCTATTCTAAGTTCTGTCAGCAGAACTAAATTGCATAGGTGGAAACTGGTTGATAAATTTCACACTGACAGCAGGAGTACTTTTTCACGCAGGGAGTTATTAACGCATCAAATGTCTCACTAAGATTCGTTGTGGAAGCAGAGAGTGTTAAGAACAAGGCTTGACTCTTGGCACAATGATGAGTTAGATATTGTCTAAATGGCTTGCTCTCTTGTCATTAACATTTTACATTCTGCGTGCTATCGTGTAGAATTTGTATCTTGGAGATATATTGTAGTGCATACACTACACACAGCACAACTTGAGAAAAGCAACAGCTGTTGCTACTAGGATGGTGATGAAGGAAAGTCTCTTTTTGTCACTGTCTCTTGCCACTCAGCAATGTCAATAGGGCTTGCAAAATTGTATCTCTTCAAACTTAATATCACCTGGAGTGTATGGTAAAAGGTTTGGGTTTACTGAATCAGAGTTCCAAAAGCTTCACAGGAAACCAGATCAACTTGAAATATATGAAAGGAATATTTAGGATTAGGCTTCCCAAAAGACGACATGATTGATATGACTGAGGAGTCATCTGTTAACGGCAGATCCATCCTAGATTCAAAGCAGTGCAGTAATCATTATTCCACACAGCTCAGTGATGACCTGTGTATGCAATGCAGGTCTAAATGCTCACAGTAAAAAAATGACCATACTGAGAGATGTGACAGGACAAATTATGTAGAGGGTCCATCTCCCTTATTATAGGGAGCCAGGGAGAACGTGAAGTGCATTTTGGAAATCGCCAAATATGCCAGTCCATGTTTCAATAACACAACTCAATGAACGTAATCAAAACATCTGAGGGACCCTTGTACATGAACTGAATTTGCCTGCTTTCTCAGAATCCTTTCACAACTCAAGGTTTGCTATGTATTAGTGAACAATAGCAATAAATATTCTCAAGCAAAAATCAAAATCAATAACAATTAGACATCACAAAATGCACAAAGGCCTCTACAAACAGGACTCTACAAAATGATACTGACGCCATTGGAATTTAGGGTTTCTGGAACAGAAATGCTGTGATCCAGGCAGCAGTCTGACAGAATAGATTTACATAATTATGAGGAGCAAAACTGTTCATAAAGCTGTCAAGAGATGACAGTCAGTCTAAACTGATTAAGCAAATCCAGCTTGTTCCCAGCGTATCCCACAAAGTTGTGTTCTCTCCCGCCTACAGTACATTTCTCTACCTTTCCATTGGGCATACTGAGAGTATGGTCAACAAAATTTTCAGATTATAGCAACCCGACTAGGCCTTAACCTCCCTAGATGGCCAATTAGAACACAAGAAGTTTTCAAACAAGATGATTAAAAAAAGCCTATTCTCACACTCGTCACCATCCGTGTGAACATAACACCATTACATTTTATATCCTCATTGAAAACAGTTCTATGTCCTTGTGGCAGACTCACAGTTGGAGTGGTGGCAGAGATGAGCAGAGAAGGAGACACATTAGCGTGATGTCTGGTGATGTCTGACATTTTCCTGCGAGCCGTGGAAAGGGATGAGCCCAGAGCAGCATGCTTTCGCTGGTGTAGGTCAGGCATTCCACACCTCCTACCACTGGCTCTCTTTAACCACCCGAGTCCTTGATTTCAAGGAGAAAATCAAAGGTGCGTTTTTCAACCTGTCGATGGATGCTTTACTTACCATCCAGCAGGACTAATTTCATTAAATCTTTGTAAACATGGAGCAGTGCAGCATCATGGTAAGGAGCAGGGCTTGTAACCAAAACGTTGCTGGTTCTATTCCCCGCTTGGGTGCTGCTGTTTCACCCTTGGGCAAGGTACTTAACCCACAATTGCCTCAGTAAATACCCAGCTGTATAAATGGATAAAATTGTAACCTGTGTAAGTCCCTCTGGATAAGAACATCCGCAAAATGAAAATAATGTAATGCAAACAAAGAAGCAGAAAATTATATTATTCAAAACCCATCTACCGATTCACACCCCCCCCAAGCACTTCAGTGCTATTCATCCCAGCCCTCTCTGCTGCTGGTTCATTCAGCTCTCCCTACTGACTGGCAGCATGCAGGAAAAAAAGACCATGCGGCTGTGTCAGTGGAAACTTAACAGGGGAGAAACTACAACCCAAAAAGCACGGGAACCCTGATGTACACTCAATGTGCCATAGTGCATGCAGCCTTTGTTTTACATACCATACTCTGTTCCTGAGTTTCAGACGGGTGCATTAATGTGGGTTCGGGATGACGCTAAGCAAGGGCCTTTTGTAGCAAGCGTACTGCTGCGACAGTCATTGTGAGCAGAGAGCTCACGTGCTGTCAGTGTTTGTATTCAGCACTTCAAAGAAAGATACATATCTCAGCACAGTGGGTACGGAATAAGATGGGACCCCATTTTTTTGGCTGCGTTTTATGTTACATTATTTGTGTTTCTGAAAGACTTTAACCTGAATACCCACTGTCAAAACAGCGGTGACATAGCGTTTCTGTTCTGCTTTTTGATTTGTCTTCTTTTGTACAGTTAACTGAGCTGCTTCTGTGAAAATCTGCCATTTCACAGAGGCAAATGCACATCCGTTAACTTATCCAGGTACTTGGCAAAATCAGAATAATGCAAAATCAGATAAGAAAAGAGTACCCACACACTGCTGTCATTCTCTGGAGTACCTGAGAGCATAATAACAGTGTGTGGGTATTCTTTTCTTTGCTGATTCTCCTTCTGTGGAAAGCCTTGTTCAAGACAAAGGTGACACTTTCATTCACAAAGAGACATTATTGATCTTAACTCAAGACAATAAACCGTTACAAAAGCAACTACCCATATTACAGCTAGATCTTGAAATGTTCGATTTTGGGATATATGCTAAAACTATTGGAATTAATGTTGCACTGACCACTTCATAATGTTTTGGAGATATATATTGGTTAAAATGAGCAAAATTTGAAAATTTTTAAAGGTTAACTGAAATCTTACATTTAACAGACATCCCATTCCCATTCAGATAATGGCCTCTGATAATGGCCTTTTAAATTACTATAAGTAACTTGAAATCATTTGGCAGTTTTGTAACCTATTCCAGGGCATCTCTCACAGGAATCCCAGATTTCAAACAAAGTTACCCTTTAAGATGCAAATAATTTTGTCATTAATTTATGAGAATACTCTGATTTAGGAATAACATCAAAGTCTCAAAAAGTGGAATAAAAATGGAAATACACCTAATGACAGATCCTATTTGTGACTCAGTTATAACATACTGTAAGGCTGACTTCCTCTTGTTGGATATGGATATACACAGATATAACATAACATGGATATGCATAGAAATAGCAAGACAGGACAACAGATTAGCAGACATAGTTCAGCTCACGTGTTCTGCAATAACACTCCACACATCCAAACAGAAACACTAATTGAAATTATGCACAGAATGAGATAACCATTACATTTACTGCCGGGCAATTAATTGCACCAGACTTTAAAATGGTAATAAAATTACCATTATGGGAGAGAGAAGCTGGCCAAGTGTTCTCACACAGACTAAACAAAGAACTTCTCCCAAAACATAAATTGCTTCATTATTACAACACTGGTATGCTCTGAAATGTATGCCCTGAGTATGCATTGGAATGTGCAATAAATTAGCCAACAGGTGCTATAAAGTGTTTTGGCGAAAAAAGAGAGGAGCTGAATGTAAATGAGAAACCTGAAATGTTTTTATAAATATAGATATGACTCTTTAAGCAACATTTAAGATTTTCACAGCATTAAAATCATTTTGCAAGAGTGGACAACAGTATGTTTATGTCTTGTTAAATATTCATCTTCTTTACATGATAAATATACAATCTATGGAACACACAAAATGAAAACATTAAACTTACCTTTTTTGCTGAAGACTTTTAAGGGGGAAAGAAAATGGGTATGCTCTTCAAGTACCTTACTGTGATACTGATTATGTTTTGGGTGTGCTTTACATGGTCATAAAGTTACAAAAATTTGTGTTATCCATTGCACGCACATGCACATAGAAATGCACCCACATACATAAGCATTCATATTATGCATGCATTCAGTGGCCTCTGACTGTATTGACAACCTAGATAAGCATTCAAAATGAGCTAATAGCACAAATTCCAGTGCATAATGAATTTTTCTTACACAAACATAAATGTATCATTTTAATACCCCCAACACTGCACAGAGCAACAGTATGTCTTTAAAATAATTACCTTAAAAAATAAGAAAAAATCCCCCGCAATTAGCACATTTTTGTGCATGCTCCTTTTGAAAGAGGTTGCTATGAAGCCCGGTCTGTCATTGAGTGTTTTTCTGAGTCTGTTTTATTTCTGACAACAGCAGCTTTCAGAGTGCCTTTCCCCTCATTATGCGAAGTCCTGTTGTCTTCTCGTTAGGCAGTGGCCGTTCCAATAACTTTAAAAATTTTCATAATGGCCACTCCAGCTTCTTGTGAGCCTTTTAGCAGCTCTTTAACTGTGATGAGTATTACCGATGCACTGTTTTTTTTTCTGTGCAACGTCCTTCTATACCTGGTGTTAATTTCCAGAAGCCTCTATACACTTCCAAACAACAAAAACTTGATGCAGGATTATATTTACAGGGTTTTATTTTTTAGACAATTACATGGTGCGAATACATTTAATAGCATTTAAAAAAAAAAAAAAAAACATGCAGTTATTTGTAAAATATATGTTGTGACTCTGTGCAGTGTGTTGGTAGCATTAGAACGTTCCATTTTTATTTGTGCAATATGCATTGCTTGAACACTTTGCATTTCTTTTATGCTCAACGGCAGCAATATTATTCTGACAGTGCCATACTAAAACACCGCATGAACTCTTTTAAAGGGGGAACTTGTGCTTTGGTTGAGCTTTGGAGAACAGATTAGTAGGTGAAGGTCCATATCATAGACAAGAATCTAAGTGACTGGGATGTGTTGTGTTCAGCGAATGCAAGAGAAATACATGAAAAGGGAACTTCAAAAGTGTCAAAGACAGACTATTGGATGATACCAGTGCAAGAACACGCCAATGGAGAATGCAGAAATTTAATGATCCATGATCTCTGCCCATAAAGAATGCAAGTCTGGATGCTGTAGGAAATGAGTCACACATCAAAGCATCAGCCCATCATGAATGTTCATGTATACTACTTTATCCAATATCCCAAGTGGGCTTTTTGATAACTGATCATTGGATCTTGCCTTTTTATATTGGTAAGCTCATTTAAGCTCATTTACTTTACTTTAAACGCTACTATACACAAACTGTAGGTTTTCATTGATCTCAATCTAGTGTGATATTTCAGTCTATATATTTTTCAGAAGTAACTGCACTCATTTCAGTGAAGCATTGAATTATTTCGGAATAGAGATGCCCGCAGTATCACATAACAAGATTCTGACTTTCAGCCACATACGAGAACACAAAGCATGTTGACCAAATGTATATTTTAAGGCTCCAGTAAGATCAATGCATGATGTTTCACAATTATTCTGTAAATCATCAAAGGCAAATCACTTTCCTTTGAAGAGTTAAGATGCAAATCCATCATACACAACACATAATAACAATGTCACTGTAACCTGGACGCTCAGCATCCTAGATATTTTTCCAAGTGTGTCTGATTAAATGAACTCCACTCAAATTCTTACACGTCTATGCATGTCAATGGAGAAAAGGAATACCGATCACAGAAAACATGGACCTGAACACTTCTCCCACAACACAGAACTACAAATTAATGTTTTATCTCTGATCTCAAAACCACCTTTTTTGTTAACCGAAGAACATTAATTCCAGAAGATTTGGGGCTTTGCCACTGGATAAAATTATGGAAAGCTAAATTACTTGAAAGAAAGAAATGAGTCATCTTAGATGGTGGAAATAAAGTTGAAGAATAAGGTCGATGCAAGTGTAAAGGAAATTTGCTGTAAACACACCGTGGTAAACATCCTCATATTTACCAAATAATTAAGAAGAATACAGACATATTCAGTCCCTTCTGTTATATACAGCATACATAATTTTCATAATGCATTCCATATTTCAGAAGTATTTTCACCTCACAGCCGTAATGTACTTTTACTCCAGTCCTTTGTAGATGGTAAACTTGCCTTTCCATGAAAGTGGTGCCATCAATATGGGGCATATTTGTCATTTTAAAAAGTGTAAAGAGAAATGACCTTGCACTCAACATGTTCACACTTCTTTAATGTCTAGTCACAAAAGGAGCTAAACATTACGGATACACGATATTTCCCATTATTCAAACACATTATTGACACATTCCTATGGAACTCCATATCAAAACTGCTGCATTTGTGGGAACTAGTGCAAACTGGAGGAAGAGGTCTGGTCTCTTTTGACAAGACAGGCACACAGTTAAATAGAAGTAACAATATAAACTCTGGAGCAACGGCAGACAGTTTAAGGCCTTTTGAAATCACAGGGAAAAAAAAAAAAAAAGATTGCAAAATAAAGCTGAAAGACCAAAACCAAACTTCCACTGGTTGAAGAAGCGAGGTGGAACCCATAGTGTCAGGTTCCGCGTTCTCTCCACCTGGGGAGCAGGGGGGAACCGCACCGGAACACAAGCAGTTCCGTCCCCGCTCTCGCTCTGTGTTGGGGGGGGCCCAGAAATGGCGGCAGACTCCTTTTTATGTTTTCTCCGTGTGAAAGTCTTTGAAGGGGGCTGGGCGGTCAGGACTGTTTTAGGCGCTTCCTGGGCAGGCCAAAGGGTGGGCACTGTGCTGAGGCCAGAGCACGGAAGGCCTCCGCCACTAAGTGTGGGTGGGACTGGATCATCGACTTCCAGCCCGCAGTCTCCATTATGTCTGTTGCATGACTGAAAAACAAATGAAAGACAAAAAAAACAAATGACACAAAGGAAAACAAATGGAAGAGAAAGTGCATTAAGAGAGAAATCGGGATAAAAGCAGTTGGGAAATAACAGCAATGGATACTTGGGAACGTTGGAGAATTAAACAAAAAAAGGGTTCAGTAGTGGTTTGGTTACTGGACACATGTGAGCAAAGGATCGTGGGTACACATTCTGAGAGAAACCCTGTTGCTGTACCCTTGAGACCACTCGGGTTCCAGGGGGTGTCTATCGAACACCATGAGGTCCTGTGAGGAGGGCATCGGGTGAGTCGATGAATAAAACACCACAAGGTCTATTGAACCAAACATTAACACACACCTCATGATTCATCACTGCTGATACTGCAAGGTGTCCTTCATCAAAATGGACATGGGCCCGAGCTAGGCTCGAGCAAGACAAACGGAGTCTACCTCCCCGCGGATTTTCAACATCTCTATATATCTTACAACATTCCCCTCTTCAAAAGCTTATCCAGGTATTACTTTTTATTAATAACACCGATAAAGAGATACGGTCTCCCACGGAAAAGCAGAGCTGCGCCATCCGTATTGCGGAACCTACAGGAATGCATTCGAATGCATCTCGCCGAGGCCGATAAGCCTTTGTTATTAATCATGTGTCACACACACACACCGGCTAATTACGTACTTGTTATTCCAGTTTTTTCCGTCTTTGCAGCCCAGCTGTCTAAGGACACTGCACCTAATGTGTGAGAGAGAGAGGGAGAGAGAGAAAAAGAGAAAGAAAGACCAAGACCAACAGAGGGAAGAAAAAAAAAAACGAATGTTCAGACCTGTACAATTGGGGGTCGGGAGAAAAAAAAACGCAGGAATTTATCAAGGGAAGTTTTCAGCTGTACTCGCCTGTTGATGAAATCTATGGCTTGTGCTTTGAGCTGCTCGGCGCTGTGCAGGTCGGCGAGGATGAGGATGTCGGCCACGTTCTCCACTGAGAGGCTGCTGCACAGCGCCTCCTCACACATGACCTTTAAGCGCTCCAGAGCGTACTGGCGATGGGGGGGGGGGGTGTGGAAGAGACAGGACAGGAAGGACAGTTTCACCCACATGGCTCTCTGTCTGCCTTTTCACAAACTGCTTCTGTGATATGGTTGGCGCACGGAGGTCTGTCATCACATTAGGGATTGGCACGGTGACGCGTAACGGTCTACACTAAAATGCATAATTAGATTTTTAGGCCTGACTGTACAGACATTAAATTTTAAAACTAACAAATTCATTATTATTTATAACTATTTCTCCTAAAATATTGACTGTGAAAAACTGAAATACGTTTGTTGAAATAATGCTGCATTCCATTGTTAGGAAAAAAAAAATTCAGAATATTCAGCACCATCTATTCTTTGTATAGACAGCTATGCCCATAGGCCTCCTTTTTATTCATCAAAAAATAAAAATGCCAACCGTTACCATTTAGTAATTGTGGCATGATATTTTTATCAAGATATACAGCGATTAATGCTGTGAGTCACTCAATTTGTTGTACTTTAAAACAAAATGGTGAGGAATGTGAACCTTTTCTAATGGTTGTTTTTAAAATTCAGTAATAGCAATTACAACACATGTAATGCCACAGTTAGCTGTGTGTAATAACTAAATGTTCCAAAGTAAACGCATTTAATGGAAGGAGGCCAAACGTTCACCCTTAATGAGCAGGGGGAAAGGAAAGAAACATGGCCTGGAAACACCGGTTTGCTCCACTCTGAAATGCGCCACCAATTCATTATTCTGACATGCTCATGTCCAATTACAACATGAGAACAATTTTGGGATTGCTTGGTGATTGGTATTCGAGGACCTCTAATTACGCACAAGCCTCATTTTGAACAACCTACTTTGTCAGCTGCAGCCAACAGGTTGTCGGCCATTTTCTCCAGGTTTGGTGCTTTTCCTGTGTAGATGAAACCCATCAGCTCCTTAAAAACATCCGGCTCGACGTCACTTATGTCTACTCGGTTCTGTGGGGAGAAGCAATGAGGGATCACAAACTGGTTTGTACAACCTTTGTGTATTAAATCACACAGGGCATATATTACCCAGTTATTACCAATAACTGACACACATGTACCTACAGCAATGCTGTAAATTCATTATTCCAATGTCACCTTGGAGAGCACCATTTAAAGGTTCAATGCAAAACTTACCTTTTTACTTTCTTCCATTTCGTGTTCAAACATGGCATTAAAAACGGGTGATCTGGCTGTTAAAGAAAAATGAAAACATCAATGCTGAGCATATGCAGGTGCACCTAGTGCATCTAAAACCATTTGAAAACATCATACCTACAACTCTATAAACTAGACTTCATACAACTGTTTCTTTGTATGGAAAGTATGCAGACCAATCCAGCAGGGGTGGGCAACTCCAGTCCTGGAGGGCCATGGTCCTGCTGTTTTTCTTGTTGACCAACTAAATACAATCTCTGATTGGCTGAAGAGCAAGCACACCTGTTTTCAAGGTGAAAATCAACAGGTAACTAAGAGATGAAAACAAAAACCAGCAGGACACTGGCCCTCCAGGACCGGAGTTGCCCACCCCTGATACACAATAGTCAACTGTCAAATGTTTAAAAAAAAAACTACAACAGTAAAAAATCTATTAGACTCTAGAACTATGCAGGCTATTGCACTTGACTTTTCCTTTGTCAAATGCAACCACAGGATTTCTGAATATCTCACAATTATCTTGAACGTAATAACTACTCCTCAAATAATTGCTATAAATAACCGGGGGAAATAGATGTATGATTCTGTGGCTGACAGTCGCCCAGGTCCCCTCCCCCGCGTGCCCTCCGTGTGGCTGTGTGACAGGGTGTTAAGTGACAGTTTCTACACAGCGGCGCTGACACAGGCAGTGTCTGGGAGGGGAAAGGCGGGGGGGGGGACACCGCATTCCCAAATCCCCGATCTTCCCTGTCAGCAGGACTGGGAGGGGGGAGGGTGAGGGTGAGGGTGAATACCTGCTAATATGGATTTGTGAGCTTTGAACTCCTGGCCCCCAACGTAGAGGCTGCAGTCGGTGAACCTCGAGCACTCCCACAGGTTTCCCAGGTCGTCTGAGAGCTGGCATTCCGGAACCTTCAGCATGTTCATGTTTGACTGGCCGGAGATGTTCACAGAGTCTTGGACCACGCTCACCTAAAAATGGTTTAGGTCGATTTAGAACGGGTTACATCAGGGGGGCAGGAGATTTTAGACTACTTTTTTAAACTTAGAATGTTGGCAGACTGAAGCTAAGTAATTCCTGTAAACTGGCACTGTACAGACTGACCTTCAGAGAGTAAACTCAAAGATAGGCAAAGATATCATCAGAATATTGTCTCACTGAAAAAGCCCATTTAGAAACAAAGCTAACCCGGTCTGAAATTCACGAAATTACACTTCTATGCTCCTTTCCCTCAGTCACTTCAACAAATCTCCACAGAAACCAACACGACACAAGATCGTCGCCACGTTAAGTGCCATTCCATCCCATACAAAGATTATAACTGCAAATGCTCTTGACAGCAGTGACTTCGCCAAAGCGACTGCCACTTTGGTAGTGCACTTAATGTCAGTGACGCAGCCAATTTGTAAGCAATGTCAGCAGACTGACATTGTCTAGACTGTACTGTAAATGACATCAAACTTGAGAGAACGCAAGAAAGATGGGTGCATTTTGCCAGCTTTCACTTGGGCAATTTTCCATGACTTTTTAAACACAGTTGAATATTTTAACACTCAAGTCTTATCACAACTTCACCAGAGAGGCTGACCTGCAATTAGCACACAACACAATTATTGTCCAAACTGATGGACTTCTCTAAGGTATCTTTGATTAAAGAGAGATTTTCCATTGTCATCTGTATCTGATCTGCTTTAAGAAACTGCCCATGCAGAGATCCCCAATTCAACCTGTGTTGTAACTTCAATCCATCTGTTTATTGTACGATTGATGTGCATCACAAAATCAAAGGACAATCTACTCAGTCATCCCTAAAGGACTTCATGATGTTCTTTTTAATGATGCATTCTGTACAGAAGCCTTTTTGAATGAGTAACACAGCTCCAATTAAAGAGAGATCATGATTCAGCTGCAGTTTGGAGTCAATGCTTTGATCAAGGCAGAATTGGGATCACCCTCTCCACTTATGTACATATCTGGTTTGGCAGCCAAGATTCTTGCATTTAAAGCATACACCAGGTAAGGTCGATATCCATTCCCTCTCACTTCAGTTAAGACTTAATAGATTCACAGTACTGCTTTTGTCTCTGCCAGCACTAGGCAGCACAGGCAATGCTAATGCAATTTACATCCCCTTTATTTCCTCTTGCTTTGAGTCTATGGTAATGATTACAGAAATTTAACTCTGTCACTCTGGCACCGAAACTTTACGCAATTTGCATTTCCCAGGCTTTTTGCAGCTCAAGTGAAAAAATATGTTGTAATGTACAACCAGCTATAGAAAGCAGCATCCTCCTTCTCCTCAGTCAAAACCGCTGCTTTGAGGTTCAACAGAGGGCACCAGAAAGGCAGGTTATATGTTGTTGCTGCCAAGCAATGGGTCTGTACCAGTAATGTGAAAACGTAGCCCTTAAAGGTGAAGAATTACCTCACAGAACAGTGTGAGCTTGTCATCTGGTAGGAGCCCATTTGCTTCGTCAAGCAAAAAATCCCTCCGGATAAATTTTTTGAAGCCCCAGTCCTTCCCTTGAACAAATCGATATGCTCTTTGGCTTTCTGTAAAGCAGAGAGACAAAAATTTCAGTGACATTGGAGATGGTTTGCTTGAGTAGAAATGAACAGTTTGAATATAGGCAAGACTGGGAAAAAGCCTTACATCATCATTAATAGGTTAGAATGAGTGTGCAGTTGTAGGCTAATGTCCACAACATGGTATTTTGAGCTCTCTGAGTCATAACTTTGTAGACTTCAAAGGCAACAGAATTCTTGAGAACACTCTGGCCACTCTTACCCATAGCTTTAGTTTCTTCTCTTTTTGCATTCAGTAAAGAAAACTTGAACTTTGCTCTGACTTCACTTTTTGGACAACTAACAAGCAGTAGATACAGTGAGAGATAATCTTTGCTTTCATCATCGAGTCCCTTTGGGTTCACTCGCAGGCACCTAAGCAGAGAAACAGAGAAGAATTCAGCAAAAATGCTTGGCAGGAGAACTTCATTTGAGGGGCTGAAGGATTAAAAGACAAAAACTGACAAACAAAGCACGAGACAAAATAGCGCAAACCAGGGCTAAATCAGAAGCAAAATGAAGGTTCTGAAATGCCAAAGACCAGTAGGTTCCACACACACTGTATGTCAGTAATATCTGAACAGTACGGAGAAGGAGTTCTGTCCAATCAGAGAAGAAGTTTTTTTGTACCTGATGAAAAAAATTGTGTGATTTAATTGATTAAATAAGAGCTCATGTGTTATGGAGACAACTGAGCTGTTCATTAAACCTGAGCTCCAATCCCAGAAGACCTCTCTGCTCTTACGGGAGTGGAGCTGTGGTTCCATAGGCCCCAGAAGAGCACACAGATGCTGAAAAACACTGGCAAACGATGGCAGAAACTGCTTTGGTTTGTTGAGGCACGGCTGATTCCAGTGATGGAGAAGTGACACTTCATAATCACCACGATGGGGGGAGCAGTACCAGGTGGTGGCAACCACACCCTGATTGGTTCAGATCAGCCAGGCACTGAGAGCACATGATCCGCCCACTTTGGAATCATGAAGCCCTCACTCTCACACCATCACTAGTGGTTGCTGTTGTCGATTCCAAGCAACGCGCTGTGTAGGAGGCTGGCATTCTCACCACTTCATCTTGTCGTTGGGACCCGACGAGAAGGTCGAACTCTTCAACACCTCCCCCATCTCCTCTCGACAAAAACTGAAGTTGTTTATGGTCCACATGTAGGAAAACTTCACTACTTTCACCTGTAACAACAAAACCAGGACTGAATGGAACCTTGTAGCCTTCCCACAATTAACAATGTGAACTGGTAAAAATTTGATTTCTCTAATCAAATCCAAAAATCCTATATTGGCTTATCTGGTTAATGCAGAGAGGATTGTAGAAAGCAAAAATCTGGCAAGGCCAAAAAATATACATCTGTACCATGAATAATTGCACAGGCAACTTCATTGTGGGCTGGTTACACAAAAAAGCCATTTTACTGTGGTGGCCATACCACTTCTGAAGGACCCACCAGGATTTTATGAACATAGGGGTTCAGAATAGTCCTATCAAACCTATCAAGTTTACCACTGCTCAAAACTACCAGAAGAGTCATGAGTCAACACTCATCTCCATTCACACAGGCCTCCCACTCCAAACTGAAATCAAAAATCCTGTTCAATATAGTGCACTGGATAGTAGTACACTTATAATCTGATGCTTTAATTCAAGCTAAATAGCCTCTTATAGCAGAGTTCTCAAGACTCATTTAAACCATCAAATAAATATAACTAGATGCTTGGGGGAAAATAAAGGCAAATAAAATGGGGGTTTCTTATGGAGGATCAAAAGGCTGTTGTCTGGATTCATCTTCAACTACAGCTGATAATAGCTTCACTTATACTTGCTGACGACAAGTAAAAAATTCTACAGAAATTTTCTAAAACTCCAGTTCATCCCTTGTGTTGTTTTCCAATGTGCTCTTTAGATTCCATTGACCAAGGAGACAGACTTGGTTCAATAATACTAAACTACAGCTGTACTTTTTTTTTTTTTTTTTACATTAAAGACAGGAAGAAGTGAGAATTTTTTCTCAATTATCATATATTATCATTTTGTCATACTGCACATGTATATATATATATATATATATATATATATATATATATATATATATATATATATATATATATATATTATTGTATTACATATGTAGCATAACAGGTAACACACAGACCGCTGGGAAGTGAGGCATGGCCGCTGAAGGATGCCGCTGTCTTACCTGTGTGTAGCACCAGCTCTCGGCCACGGCTCCGGTGGACGTCTCCCCCGGAGGAGGCGGGGTTGGGACCCGAGCCATGAGCAGCCTGAGCCTCCCGGCAGAAGCGCTGACGTCCCCTTAGATTTCACCACTTAACCTTCCCGAGGAAAGGAGGGGGGCAAAGGCGTCGTCAAAAACATAAAGAGCAGCAATTTTGCACAGCCGTCCCGGGTAGGCACGTCAGACCGACAACCCCCCCAGGAACACCACCACGCTACACTCTCATCAGAAACCTCTTTTCGGACCAAAAATACAATAGTGTCTTCACAGGTTGTGAAGCTTTCCAAATCGGCTTTGAAGTGGAAAAGAGGACGAAGAGATACCAATGAAAACCTCTCCAGGCCCCTTCAGACCGGCTTGTGAACATCTCAGATAGTCCAGATTATTCTTTTTTTTTTTTAAAGGTGTACAATGGAATACGACCTCTTCATTATCTACAGTACATTTCTATCAAATACGAAAAAGCAAAACCCCTTAATGCAAATCAGGCATTCAGGAGGGTCATGACGTATTACACGCCATTAATTTTTGCAATTCTCATGCCCCCTCCACCAGCCCTTGGCACTGTTGGCACGGTGTGTGGAAACTATCAAGGTACTTGCTGAAATCATTTTTATCTAAAATTCCCAGAACTGTCTGTGGAAATAAACCGTGCTGTACCGCTCAATGCCCATGGCTTAACCCCTTTCAGTGAGTATTCAGTACAATCTAAAATAAAACTAAAATATAAACGTAAATATATGTAATTTTCTATAATAATGTAACAAACTTGTCAGTTGGTTTTCAGTGCTGTTTCTCCATCCATTTCTGAGGTATATGTTGGACTAATGTGTGCACTGACAAACTGTATGAATATGCACCGAAATAAAAATCAGCATGTCTTTTTTAAAATATTTGCCAAGACAGAACAATTTTGAACAAATGCCCCATATGGGCATGTTTACAAGAACCGCACATAAGACAATAACAAACAGCACCTGAATGCTTCAACAACTGAACAACACCGAACACATGTGCACAGGAGCAGATAAAAACTTAAAAAGGGGTCCGCAGTCATGCAAGTGCTACAAGCAACAATAACCAATGTAACAGTCAAAATGTAACAATTCAAACATTTCTGCTGATTTAGTGAACACCGGCAAGGCCAAACCACCGGATATTCATAAAAAAGGGGGAATCCTTGCATTACCAAAGCTCAGTTTATTCAAATGACACAGACTGCGCTTGAAATGTAATAATGCAAATATTAATTAACGTGAAACAAATCTAACTTCTGAAGAGAAGCCTTGGGGAGCTGGAATTTAACTAGGGATACATATTTAATATATCCCGCAGTTTTATCCAAGAACCATTATTGAGCCAGTTAATGCTGGTTTTGTCTCTGGCCCCTCCGTGAATATAACCACACAGCATGTTTCAACATATGTGTGCAAAGGCGGGCAAAACATCTGGCCTTCTTACAACTAAACACTGAACATGGTCCTTTCACTTCTGTTTGTACTTACCAAATGTTCCGGGGACGGCATATATCTCATGCTATTGTTGAGGAGATTACCATGAAAGTTCCTCTCCGAAGACAGGTGATAGGGTAACCAGACGAATGAGTTGAAAAGACGGGCTGTTGACTAGGCAATCACTGCATGCTTGACGCCGTTTGTGTAGAACCCATCCTGGAGACAATGTGAAATTGTGAAGTACACATTACTTTCTGAAAGTGGTCAAATGTCTATCCAATAAGATATACTCTAAATACTATGGAAAATGAGGACAACTACAACATTCCAGATTAAAAAGTCAAAAAAAAAAAAAAAAAAACAAACATATATATTATCCAACCTTTTGTATAACCACTCATAACTAACAAATTTTTGACACCTCAAATTTTCCATATTAATTGGCTTGGATTATCAACAATAGAACTGACTTATTTCTCTGTGACAGAGTATAAGCAAGTACTATCCAACACAAGCAGGCAGAAAACAATGCTAGCAGGTGGTATTTCAGGATCTATCTGGGAGAGTGAATAGTCATGCATACAGAAAAACTGTTAATCATTATCTATAAAATTTTCAGATTCCTTTGAGATGTTACTTGTATTTATTTTAGCAGAATAGACACTAAACTATAATCTGCATTACCAATAAAATATGCTAGTACACGTGGAATCAATCTACCCTTATAACACATCATAGCCTATAACACATCATATCAAAAACAGGCCTAAATGCAGAATGGAATGGGATATTACGAATAACATGTTACGAGACCACCAACATGCAGTCAGTATCTAGTATCTCAAAATACTTCTGAATGCCGGAGTCAAAAAAAGAAAGAAAAAAATGGCAACAGGAGGACTTTTCAGTTTCTCATCCCTACAACAGAGCCAGAGAAGCCCCACAGAAGGAGTCCTGAACAAACTAACCACACGTCAGTTTCCTTTTTACAGCTCCGAAATATTAAGAACACTTTCCACTGAACACTTTTTTCAGTGACTCTCCCACTGAAATAAAAACACATAAATATGGTGTCCCAAACAGGTATACTTAAGCTGTCTTCTTAAATATACTGCTGGTGTGTAATGTAAACTTCAGAGGTGCTGTGTGTCAACTGCATAACAATACCTGAGCAGGTTTGTGTTGGGAGGATGCCTCAAGAAAAGCTCTTGTAAGACACCATCCACAGACACCACCTCTGGGTTCATTCAAGGCAGCAAATTACAACAAACAGGACCGACTTGTCAGTGCCACAGTAGATGAGGCAGGACTATATTTGGATCTGATGTGCCTTTGCAAACGCTCATTAGTTCGCAATGATGTTGAATAAATCCGCTGCCAAAAAGAAAACAGAGTGCTTATCCTCTTGGGTGTAGCTTCAGTAATGACTGAGAATTCCTTCCAGACTACAGCAAATCTTAACATAAATTTCTCCAGTTTAGAACACCGAATGCTTGTACAATACCAGAGATGGTATTTCAAGAAACATGAATTTTACTTGTTATTTTTTTGACCCGAAATGCATTCATGTACAATTGCCTATATTTTGTAAAAGGAGCAGAAATTCACTGAATACATTGCACAGGACATCGCACCGGACATTCCAACTCTCCACATTTATATATGGCACAATAACACCCACAATGCATTTGGGGACAGACAGAATATTGGATTATCTGACTACTCAACATCTGGAACACTGATCAATGAGTTTATCTGACATTGGGGTGTGCTTCTTGGATAAATAATAAAAGAGTGTTGATTTACCATCTTGGATATTGAAGCTGACAGGTGGGAGGGATCTGTAATTCCTCAGTCCACCAATGGCTGAACAAGTAGGCTTTGTGCTCCTCTGAATGCAAATGGGCTAGGAAGCGAACACGCATTCCCTCACTCGCAACGTGCTGACCCGTCTTTTGTTTTCTTTCGCGGCACGCTGTGGGTCACGTCTTTACGCAGCTGTGGGCTGCCATACTTCTTGCAAGAAAAAAAATGACGGTGACAGTCCACCAAAGCCAGCCAACAATCTTGTGCAAGTGAATGTAGACTGTCGGTGTCTGGAATGTGGTTAGTTGTATGGGGTGCACTAACAGAGTCCAGAAAAAAAAGGTGGGCTATTGTCTTTTACTTTGCTTTAACTAACTGTCTAGTCCATGTTTGCCTGAAGCATTTTGGCTGCTTTTTGTATGATAAAAATCTTTGTTTAACAACTTATTATTTTTATTTGTGGTGTCACAACTGGTGGACATTAGTTTGTTTGCTCTATTATTATACTGAGTTTTTTTTGGGTCTGTATCTTGTTTTCTTGGACTCTGGATACAACAAGCTGCAGCTGAGCAGTCAGTATTCACCGACAGAGATGTAGTGCATTCATTTTTTCCATTTTCATTTGGACTACCTAGATTGCTTCCCCTCCACGTTTCTACTGTATCTATTGCGAATTGAGGCTTCAGACTGTGCAGCCAGCTGGTCAGCAGTTTCCTTTATCGTTTCCTTCTTGCGTTTCACCTTACTTCCCAACCGAACGAATGCGGCAGACACTTCCCCTGCACACGGAGACGGGGCAGGTCAGCTGGGCAGTGAGATGGGAGAGCAGCAGAACGCTGCATGCGATAGGACATTGTTCCTGCTGCCGCTGCTTTCCCCTGCAGCGCTCTGGGGTGACTGTGTCTGAGCCAAAAGGGCCTTGCCTTTGTTTTCCCTTCCCACATGCCCACACACACTTCAGGTTACACTCAAACATGCCGGCGACGTCCCAGACAGGTATTATCAGGCCAAGGTCTAGGCTGGGTTTGGGGTGTGGCGCGGGTGGCTAACATCAGCAGATACGTTACATCGGACAAACACTCAGAATTGCTTCTGTATACGCTTCAGAACTGTCTTCTGTATATCACTACTAAGTCTAAAGTTAGTTACATTTTCTGCAATAAAAATGCAAGTTCTGCAGCCTGGATTATTTTCTTTGTTGTGAAGCAGAGGTTTTGATAGAACTTCAAAATACACACTCACACCACTGTCTACATGTCTCACTGTTGGGTCTGGAAGGAGTGGGGGTGTAGTCCAATATTCAACATTCAACTCTTTACTACATGTTTTGTCATGCACATTCCTATGCTGCATTTGCAAGATTATACTCTGACACTGAACACGTTTTTCATGCAGCAATACCAATAAATTATTCTCCACAAAATTCTTCAGACAAGTAATGCTTTAACAACACACTACCAAAAGCACAATATTGCCAAACAACAACTAGTTAAACTGATTTCAGGCTAAACCTGACCCTTTTTCTATGTGACAGCCATTCTTCTTAGCTTAGTGTGGTAGACTTTCAGATGCCACTATGACACATACTGAACACTACTCTTACAATGTAACTTAGTGATACTTTCCGATTGTGTTCGTTTCTCAGATTTTGTAAATGCGCCTGGCTATTCCTCGTCATCCTGTCATGAGGACTCTCTTTCAAATTTTAATGATGTATAGATGTATACTGTCAACATCAGATAGTTAGCCATAAAGTTTCAACGGTTCTGCAATAAATACCATTCACGCTCGTTAGTTTGGACACGTTATGGTCTTGTATCTCTGTATCTCGCTGGAATACCGATAATGTAAGTTATACGTCAGAGAACCATTCCCTATACTTTAAATATTGTAAAGATGCGGAATTAACTTCTAGCTAGATCTGACATTTTTGCTACCGAACAGCTAGCCAGCTAGCTAACATATAGTAGTTATTCAGCTTAGCTAGCTAACAGGTTTGCTTCATGTTGCACGCTAGCTACTTGGCTAGCTAGCTACATTGTGGCCAAAATTTGAGATTTGATATCCTGTTAGCTGACTAGCGAGCACCAGTATCACATGACCTGGTAGCATTCATCTGAGACCCAGACAAGTCTTTGAATTTTAGCTACAACGAAAGAAAAGGCAAAGAAACGAAGGGGAAAACCACTTAGCTCGCCAGCTAGCTAGCTAGTCAGCTAGCTTGGCCTAAATTACTCTTCCCGTCCAAAACAAGCACCACTCCGAAACAAAGGCCTAGCAACATTTTCACTTTTGGGCTGCTTAAAGCAAATGTATTTAACTAAAGGTGAAAAATAAAAAGAATGCTTTAAAATCACATTTAAATGGTTCTCGCTCAAACAACAACGTTTCCCTTTGTGTAATTACACTCAACACTGGAAAAAAATAAAAAATAAAACCATTTACAAACCTTTCCACCACTCTTCTACCGGGTATATACCACACACATTTCGATCGTTGTCTCTCCCTTTTGTCTTACTTTTATTTCGACTCTGTAAAGAATTAACTTTTTTATCTTTTCCAAACGAATAATTCCTCTTTTTTTACTCTCTCTTAAAAGAGCGTTATGCCCATAGCGGCGACTGCGGCTCTAGAAAGCTTTCCCAGCAGTCAGCGCATGCGCGGTCGGCGGAGCTCTCGGTAAAACTTCCTGCTTTGCACGCCAGTGGATGCGAACCCAGCGCCTGCCCGTCTCTTCCACTCGGGCCTGTTTCCTCTCAGCACGGTGTCAAAATTACTTTGTTTACAGCTCCCGTGTATGGGCTGAGAATATAACATGGCAATATAAACCCAAGTTAACTTTGTGTTATATTATATGTGCTATATAAGTTTTGTTGGTAGGTGGTTAGCTAACACATACCTGGCAATCTATTTTGAAGGGACTGTGGGTTTTGTATCTCTTGCTTCCAATAAAGCAACTAGCTAGAGTAACTTCTTTATGAAGTGTACTGTCAGATATGCTAATGAATCTGATCATTGGTGGCTCTGTCAACCATTACTTGAATGAACACATATTTAATTATCAATTCATTAATCATAACTTCTTGAAAAAGGAATTTTATTAAAACTGTATCACATTGTATTTCAAAAGCAAGCAATAATACAGTCTTAAAATATGTCTGAAATTCCAGATACACAGGTATAGTCTGACCTTGTGTATCTTTTTGGTTTGGTGAAGACACAATTTGTTTTAATCCAAATTTGCTCTACCACAAGCTGTCTCTTGTCTACTGACATGTTTGCAATTTTACGCAACAGTGAGAGATAACTTTGTTTTGCATGCACATATATCAAACAAGCTCATGAGATTGTATGCATTTATGTTTCATCATTATGTTTTTATGTTTCTTTACATGATAATACATGTTTTCATTCATGTATTATCAGACTTCATCACACATTCAAGGAGAGCTGAAAATTTTTATTGGACCAATTTAAATGTGTACAGTACTGAAAAGTATCCACCCTGGTCATGAGAGGTGATTTTTTCCCTGTACTGTTTCTGAATTCCCCTTTTTTCCTGTAGTATTCTCTGTATTTCAAGATGAACCATAACCTCTTTATACACATGTACTTGTCATCACTGTCGTCATCAATGCCAGCACTGCTGGTGAACACAGAGTTATGGAGTTATGGGACTAAACTAAAATATCTTCTTGGTATGAGATTTAGTACTGTATGTATGCAACATGTACAACATTCACAAATTATGTCAAAGTCAGAATTGCAAATTTAGCTAAATCTATACTCTGCTGTGACTGTGGATAAGCATAGTGTACATTTTGAGTATGACAACATACAATGTCAAGACAGGTGCCAGCTATGCCCCCTAAATCAAGTGAAACTACTTCATAATACTGCATTATTGTATTCGTCAATTACTGGAAAATATTTTCTACTACAGTTTTATTTATTTTCACAGTTCAGTATTTCTGATGCAGTGTACTATTGAATAGTGACAGTAATAAGATGTGTGCATGGATGAATAGTTTTATGATAAAGTGATTATCCTTCTGAAATCATTTTGAGGAGTGAATGAATGTACTTCAGTGATTTTTGAAGTATGTTCAGGTTTTAAAAATAGAGTGCCACTAACAACAGTGAAAAAGAAATAAATCTCCCTACACTGAAAGCTTCATCATAAGTATCTGCTCTTTAGTGATTTTGAAAAGTTTCTTTCACATCCGTACCACAGAGATTAACTGCTAAATCCTCTCTGGAGAATGGGTGCTTTTGTGCCATGGTAGCAATGAGTGATGTATTAGACTGTGACTTTTTATGCAGCTGCGGCAGGCAGAGATTCATGACTCCTCTGGGCAACAATGCACATCATGTCAGCTTCCCATTAGTATACTTCCCATTAGTATAAAGCATTACGGCTCATAAAATAAACTTTTCAAGATATAGATAAAACACATTTATGTCTTGAATTTATAACATTTTTCATGGCTGAAAGACACTAAAATAAACTTTAATCAAGATCCCTCATGGGGAAATTCATCCTCTGCATTTGACCCATCCTACACACACAGTGAGCTGAGCAATGAAAACACATTTATGTCCTTGAGATTAAAGAGGTTGACCCTCAACATTTTTTGATGGTGGGAGAAACATGGCCTGGGACAGAAAGGACACTGTGAATGAGCCACCATGTTATTAGTTTTGTCAGATTTAAGACAACCCACTAGTGACTGATTCACCATACATAATAATACTACATGCCCTTGTTCCACAGTGAGGATAAAATAATATGGGCCAATACTACTGATGGATAAAACATTTACATCTGAAAAACAATGCTGGAAGGAGGTCCATAATCAATCTGTAGATTTTTTTTTCATTTATTTTTTCACTCTTTTCACAGATTGCTCATGGTGATTTCACAAAAAGCTTCAAATGCTGGACCTCCTTTGAATCAGAAGACTCTTATCCACTACTGGATGCTGTTTATACTCAGTTACAACTATTCAAAGTGAAACGTGATTTTTTGTGAGATTTTCCCAAAAATAGATGTCTCAGTAATGACACCATACATTCAAAATCCGGGGTGTATTCTTACCAATCTCCATGTTAATACAAATTATTTTTGCTTTGCGCTGTGCAGTTATTTATGAGAGCTTTCAGGAGCAATTACATGCAAGTGGGCATTCAACCAAAAGGATTTACCACCATAAAGGCCCAAAACATTTTTATGTTTCATTTAAAAAACAAGAATACAAAAAACATCACTGAAAATAACAAAACTGTATACAAAATGAGTATTTTCCACAAAAGTATGAATGCAGGAAAGGCTACCAATCATTCCATGTTACATCAGTCTGTATCACCGTTTATATGGTGATACATGGTAGGCAGGAATATCTCGGCCTTCATTTTGCTAAATAGAAATTCCTTCCAGCGTCTCTGTTCTATGGTGGAGACACAAGCCATTGCAAATGCAGGTTGTTCGTGGTTCACACTCACCTTGAAATTGTCTGGGTACAACACAGAACACTGACAGAAAAGGGGTATTGGAGGCCATTATATTCAGTGCTCATTCATTTAAATAATACTAGAAGTCTAGATTCTTCTATCTGTTGTGAAAACCTGTATCATTTGTAAAATATGCCCATGGGGTTTATCTCTTCCAAGCTACAAGCAATGAAAAAAAGATGTCTTGTACAGCAATGAGTAAGTCAATCATGTATACAGAAATGAGTGACATATTTTAATGCAAGTCACAGTGTAAACAAGCTTACTGAAGTCCTGCATGTCTGTTATCTCTACTTCTCCAATTAAAGTTCACATGTAGCTTTATTTGCATGACAATACATTTATATTGCCAGAGCTTTTATGTAAAAAATAAAAAAGATCCAAGCAAGTATGCAATGATACAGTAGCTTTCTTTAATGGCAGGGTGTAAGAGAACCCCTCTCTCATTTTTAATGCCATCAAATGCATGTGTCTTAAAAGGTGTCTACTTACTGTCCCCTGTTTGTAGAAGACACATGGATGTTTTGCTTCTAGTTGAGTACATGTCTTGTTCTCTCCATATAGGATGGGGAATGTTTGGTTGGAAATGTGGAATGTGTTTTAAGCAGAACAGGAGAACAGGACATGCATCTCTGTTTGACTGTGCTGCAGCTGACACTAACTGCAAGTCCTATTATATGGCTATCACATGTAGAGGTGGTTTTTGGTGGGTGTAAGAAAACAATAGTGTCTTCTACACCACTCCCACTTGAGTGATTTCTGTTGTGATGCCTGGCATTCAAAAAATAACTGAATAAATAAATAAATAAATAAATAAATACCCACCGGGAGGAATCTACCAGTAATCTTGCAAACCTACTCCCAGACCAACCCCAAAATCACGAGTGCTGTGTATCTTTTGTGTAGGAATGCAATGCATCGGTGACATCACAATGAGTAATTGCAAATTTGGTTTGGGAGACATGCTTGCTTTGTGGGGGCTCAGAATTTGAGGTATTTATCCTTTCGATGGCAAGACTGTGGTCACTGTGTTTGTATTCTGTTAATAATGGCCCAATTTTATATGATTTATCCTTTAATCCATACTTTTAATACCTGATAACACTCAAGTACCTTTATATGTTATTTTGGGGGACTGTTTGTCAGAGGTTTGAATCTGACACTCTTAACATCTGTTCTGTAGACCTTAGAGCCAGCCAGCTAGTGGGGTCCTTTCCTGGGGGACAGCTGGTTTCTTAGTTTGGATGAGTTCTGATTTGCTTTGGTTGGGTGGAACCAGGACTGCGCTGTTACTGGATTGAGATATGAATGGAGATGAGCCCTAGGTCTAGATCTGCATACATTATTTTCTGTATTCCTGTGGACCTGCAGTGTTTTACAGAATTCCCACTGGACTGTTCCTGTCTGTTCAGTTTTTTGAATTAAATGTGCTCCACATTTCACATGAATAGAGAAGGATTGGTGTTATCATCAAATCTAAAATGTTTTACCCCATTCTTACTGGTAGTTTACAGCAGTTTGCCAAATCTAGGTTTCACTGCATAAAAATCCTCCCTGAGGTTTTTCTTTCAATGCATTTATGGCCAGACTGATGCTCTCTAATGCACTGATTCCCCAGACCAAGATAAGGATATTGGTTCTTTTATTTGCAGTTTTAACTCTACATTTTTTCATGGTGTACTGATTTTATTATACCATATGTTTTGCCCCCTTAAGCATTTTGAAGAACCTCTAATAGTGGTCCTGTACGCTAAATTGAAAAACATTTATTTTTACAGTCCACAAAGCAGGCAAATATTATGATATTGACATTTGTTTATTAGGGTGTGGAGGGGGTAATGCAAACCAAACTGTGATGTGTTTGTAAAAAGTCAATCTGATAATTATTTCAGACAGTGTTTTTGGTCAAGGTAGGCCAGTATTTAGGCATTGATAATGCCCCCCTCTTTGCTCTCTGGCCAGGAGTGTTTCCAAGAAGGACACAATTATTGATGACATTTTCTTAAGGCTATGAGCAATGAAAATATCTCTGCAATCAAGAGTTTCTGATTGCCCAAAACAGACAACTGCCTCCTCTCACTCAGTCACTTAAGTTTATTTATTACACTGCTAATTGACAGCAAGCTCATAGGTCATGGGGAGCAATAGTAGTCATAGTATAGTTTTTAATATGTTGCACATTAAACAAATAAAAAAATTCGAACTATATTTAAACATCAAAACCAATGTAATTCATTCATGTATGAACAGGCAAGTTTACAGGCAAAGTAATGCTTTGTAAGGGGCTATCTCTTCAAAATGCCACCAGTCATGATTATGGACCATATAGATACCACATAGCTACACGCAATGTCATATAATTGAGTGTGCGTTTAAGCCTGCTGACTAAAATACTCTATGAAACCTATATGACTAGTAAAAACACAGTTTGCGTAGAACAATCATTCAAAATAGATCTGCAGTCCTGGTGTTTATAAAAATTGCCAAATTGACTGTCTGTGAAATTTAATGTCTAATATAATCATCAAGGTATTCATGATCAATAAAATAAAATCTTTACATTCCTTGTCTCTGCAAAGACATACTGTAATCAAGACGCTTCAGTGGAGGTGCTAAACAATCGCATGTATCAGCACACTAAAAAGGAAGAATAAGGCCCTAATTGCATGTAACTGGCATTCTTCATTCAGGATGAATAATGTACTGATTGGGGTGTTCAAATGCTAAATATACAGGAAAACATTTATTTTCATTGAGGCATGTATTCAGGTGTTATTTCTATAATGGGTAAAGGTCATTTAAAATCTGAATAAAATTACCACGTAATTTTGTAATATACAGATGTCCACTAGGTACTAGGAGAAAGTTGTTTCAGAACTTCACGTCGATTAAGTCACATATGTGAATAATGCTTGTGTTTCTGTCTTGTTCAGTTGTGGAAAAAAAAAATCAATGTATAATTTTAATGGTATTGAGATACAATGCAGTAAGTTTCTCCTTATAAGTTGAAACATCATTCTGCTGTAGACTCTTCCGACACCCTCAACACAAACTCTGATGTGGCATATGGTGGCAATGCACCTTGCTTTGGTTTGCAAGATGCCACCACCAGCAAAAAACAGAATAAATCCAGATGTGAAGTGCAAAGTGAGGCAGAATGCTCAATGATACCATAGATCAATACAGTATAGTAATAATGTTTACTCTGAGTTCATTTTGTGCTTCCCGTGTCTTGTAAGGTTGCATAAATTAACTTGTGGCAGTGGTAGAATAGTGTCATGCTCACAATCACTGGTCTGGGAGTGTTGTTAGCCTGGTCTGACACTGTTGCTCATTCAGCCTGAATGGATATACTTCTGTTCTTTAGAGCTGGAAGTCACTCTGGGTAAGAATGTCTGCTAAATGAATGCAATGTAATGCATTAACATTTCAAATGACTGACACTGAGTTCAGTAGTCTTGTGGTCAAAGCTTGAGGTTTAAAGCCCTGCTAAGATGGTTGAAATGGCCCGTATTAAACACTGTCATATCACACATAATCATGTGCTGTGAGTTCTCCCTTGGACACATCATAACTGAACATATAAGGAATGCTACAGTAGCACAATGTTCTACCAAAGCTCTCAGTATATCCCAACCTCACATTGTGAGAGGAGCTTGTTGGAATAAAGCTGGATCAAGAAACATTTAAAGCTCTTAGTGTGCTTCAATAAACAAAAATTAATTCCATCTCCATTTGAATAAAGATTAGGTCTATGAAAATTAAATCAAAAGAACAAGAATTAAGAATGAAAAGGCAGAGTAAGAATACTGGTATAACCCAGCATGTGTTTTTCATTTTAAGCAATGTTTAAAAATGGCACTTCATTATTGCATTTGAATAAAAACACACCTTGCACCCATGACTACGACCCAGAAAAAGACATAGCCTAAAATACAACACAGGTTTAATGAAATATGGATTTTCCAACGTCATTATGTTTTCAGCACTGAGCTCTAACACATTTCTAAGCACTTCAGGTACTCTACACCTTGATCTTTAAATGAACAGATTCATTTCTGTGAATGTTTTACTTTCAGCTCCTTTTTTTCCATGGCAGGCTTTTCATGTAGTTCACTTATTTGGCTAAATTTTTTTTCCAGCTCGCTGAGATCACAGCACTTGAGGAAGCGAGTGCACGACACCACATATGAAGTGTGAAGTTATTTGATGGTGATCCCCTGGAATGCAAGGGGTAAGTGATGTGCTGAGGGCTTTGCAGCTGGTTTAGCCTCCAGCTCCCAATAACCCAATTAAATGGAAGGAGTTATCTGTCAGACACTAAAACTCATATTCTTACATTTTTAAACTGGTAAGACAACCTCTAAGTTTTTAAACTCAATAATTCAGATTTCAAAATAATAATTTAAAATAATTTTTTATCATTTCATGTACATTGCTGACTTTTCATTTCAGCTGTTTCCTGCATATAATGGAACAGGTGTGAGTAATTGTGACTGTTTTGGAATCAGTGATCACGCATATTGAATTATATCTGACTGACTATATCCGAGTTTGTGCTGCTGGTTGGTTTAAAGTGTTTCATCTCTAGCATGAGTATTTCAGTCTATTCCCTTCAGTGATCTCACTCTCAAATAGTTAAGTGCCCTATAATATTAGCAATGATCATTACTAATTAAATTCATTGTTTGAGTGAAAATTGTAATGTTAGACTAAAAGGAAGCATAATGAGTTTTGAAACCACTGGCAGCAATTTTTTTTATAAAAAGCAAAGATGAAAGAGTCCAGCGTAATTTTGGTAGGGGATTCCACAATGTCAGTGTTAATCAGGTAATCAGAGGGACCAAAAGGGCAGTACGAGAATCCCAATTTAACCTCACCAACAAAAAGTCATATCACTAATCAACATGAAATGGCCACATTCCTATGGCGCTAATCAGCTGACACTGCAGCCTTGTCCCCTTGAAGCGCTTTTCCAATCCCAACAATATGAAGCCCTTTCCTCAATCAAACTATGTTTTTCATCGCAATCAAATGGCAGCTGCTAAAATGAATATGACAGCGCTAATGAAAACGGGCAAAGACAGCCATCTTGGATGCCAGGCACTGTTTCTGAACTTCGGTTTGTGGACAGTGGATTAACGCATTATCAATCAGTGTTCTGACACTGTAATTAGTCACAGTATACAATAACTGACTATACAGCTGAGTCTCAGTCATTCAATGTCATAATCTTCTTGCCTGGCTTTTTAAGACCCAACTGACAGTCTTGGTCTGGTTGCACCAGAACGTATTACCTAGCTGCCACCTAGCTCGAAATGTTTCAGCGGGGATCATTACCAGGTTGGGCGATGGAATTTTGTAAAAAAAAAAAAAAGTATGTTGTTCGATGTTGTCTGACTATAACAAATCAGTTTCAACCATTTCAGCGCCTAGTCTGAATATGTCCAATAAACATGCATTCGGGCTTGATGTACATACCTGGCGCCAAAAGTGTAAAAAAGTGAACCACCAACATTCACTGCGCTCTGTGTGTTTTTTTCCACGTGATGAAGTATTGCTGTACTGTAATAAACACAAAAGAAAATCAACTCAACAGCCTACCTTTCATGCCACATTTCCTGCGATGTCATCACCCCTCCCTGGGCTACACTTGCTTTTGGAGAAACTTGAAGCTGTAACAACAGAAGTTCTGCTCCGGCTGGTACTGTAGCTCCTGTAGTTCCCCTATGCATGCATTGTTTTGTCACAGTCCCGGCCTATTGTTAGCTCACACAGAGTGTGTTCTGTAGCTCCATTTTCTAAAAATTAAAAAATTAAAAAAAAAATAAAACAACAACAAAAATGGCCTCCTTTCCCCACAAAGGATTAAATATCCTGGTGTCACCATGACTGGCCATTTCTCTTCATGAATTAATTGGATCTGGTCTTGCCTAGTCATGCTCAGACAAGTCTCAGTCTTGGATTGGATCCCAACACACTGAGTCTCTATGGGTTTTGGCGTGGGCCTTACCATGTCTATTTTTTAACCAGTCTCTGCTTTGCAGAGCTAGCGGGTTGCAATTAAAGAAGATGATTAGCTCCAAAAACTAAATGGCTAATTCTCTACAACTCCTCTTTTGAGGAAGATTCCAGTCACGTCTATTACACGGAGAAGGAGTGAAATCGGACATATTCAACATAATGACGGTGAAATGACAGCGGTGGCATTGTTCCACATTCCGCATATGTTTCACTTGTGCAATTTTGTGTATTAATTATTGCAATACATTTTCTGGCAGCTAATGCCCTCATTGCGCATTGCAGAATTCAAGTGATATTGGTGAGCTGCCAAGCTCATGAGAAAATGAAACGCTCATGTGAAATGCTCATATACTGCTGCATGAAATAAGCTTATGGCCTTAGTTTCTAACAATGCATGCTACATTATTTGTCAACACATGTACACTGTGTTAAAAAAAAAAAAAAACTCATTTCAGTCTTTTTTTTTGTTCCCTTTGTGAACAGGCAAAAGCCTGAACAGCTGGATGGGGGGAGTGTGGCGGCTCTTCCGTGGGTGTGGAGCAAATTTCACAGATGAGCTGGCTCATGAGGGGTGAACGGAGGTAAGACTATTTAGCGGACAGTTTCTGGAATAACTGCATGCACAATGAGCTTGATCAGACTAAATCCCTATCATGTCTCTCGTCTGCGCGTGTAGCCCTCTTTAATCTCTTTAAGAGCTGTGTTTGCCAGCAAGTACAAAAGTGGGGCTGAATCTTAAGAGCGTCTTATTTTTAGCTCCTCCGATAATCTAACTTGTCAGGTTCCCCTGCTCGGCGGAAACCTTTTAGAGCTGAAAAAATTTAAGACTTTAAATGTACAAAGTACCTTAAATAAAATGGCATGATAAAGGTCAAGCGCTGCAAATAAAGATGCTCCCCAACACCCAGCACATCTGTTCTCCCCCACCTCTCTCCCTGCCACCTTCAGGCTATGCAGCCCTAACCTGGTTATTAGTCCTGGGAATCTCGCCTGTCCCAGATGTGATCTCTGCAACAGCATCTGAGGCCCTAATTCTTGTTAGCGCGTGACCCTGTGCCTTTGTGGGACGTGAGCTCAAAATCCATCAAGTCTTTAAGCACCACAAGCGATTTGGTCTGGGGGATGCTGAAGTTCGGTCCCGCGTTCCCGATCCAACCTTCACACCCAGCTGAAGGGGCACCATGTCAACTCCCTGAGAACTGCCAAGGATAAAAGGGCAAACAGTCTCGGACAAAAATATCTCCGAATATAGTCCACCAGCCACCACATAGGAGTTTCTGCCTGAACCTTTCATCAAAGCACGCTGTTTGGCCCTTTCTAAAACTAGTGCTGGTGCTTGGTATTGCATTCTCATGAGTGTGAGTGTGCAGGTTGCAAGCAACTTTATTGCCAAATGAAAGGCTCCATAGAGACTTTACTGCTTTTAAGACAAATTACTGCCAACATAACCTAGTTGCCCTGTTTGTTATGACTTGCAAGGATTTGTGTGGCCACTGAAATGGGTATCTGTAGAGTGGCTGGTACTTAATTCTCTTAGCAAAATCAAGTATAGCGGTAATTACGGAGCATGAACTGGGGAAAAGTGTTCTTAATCCGCTCTGGCCTGATTGACAAGGTGAGAGATTTGATATTTCTACAAGTATATCCCTGAATTTTCTGTGGATGAATAACAGGCCCACATTATGGGACCAGTACTAGTCTTACTAAGTTATAAAATGAAACTTAATATAAAAATTCCATAGAATAGTAACAGGGATAACAATATGTAGGTAAAAATGTCTGTGTCAAAGGTTGTCAAAGGACACCTCCATTTGTGTCTGAAGAGGTATTAATGCTCCTTTAAGAAGAGGTGCTCCTTGCTCTGTGCTCTACTTCAGCAGCAATATCATTTCAACGAAGCTGGCAATACAATTGTGTTTTTTATACTTATTTTAAGTCACATTAGTTCAAATGACCAGTCACCTTCAAAATCTAAAATCAGTAACACACGTCAGATTTAATCATGCCAATTCATCATTTGTTTTCCCATGGTGCAATTCTTTCCAGCTGCTTAACACCAGATATGGTTGTTGTTAGATTTTTATTGTTAATACCTTGACAATGCTGGCTGATGTCTTTTTTTTCACTTCAATCATGCAGAAATTACAACTTTTTGGTTTGTGCTGCCATATTAAATGAACAAATGTGAAAAAAGTCAAAAATCCACCTATATTTTAATGCATTTAATAGCGTAAGTATTTAAATACCATGTAACCATATTATGTAAATATATTGTATATTGTATGTAATACCATCATCATCCAGCTAATGTAATGTCAAATGTTACAGGATGTTTTCCTGATTTTAGAGTGGGAACACAACTAGGAAGCAATATTAGTTGGCTTTTAATGGTGTGGCTGTGATTTGAGCTTATAAAGATTTTTTTTTTAATTGGTGCCCAAATAGGTTAGCCCCGATACTGTTAATGCCCATCACATGTTAAGGCCCAGGTTTAGTGTAATCACAATGCGCTTTGACCTAAAACTGAGTTTAAATGGGGGCAGAGCTTTTTTTTTTAACTAGTTTTAGAACACACTAAACACATGCTGTGAGCAAAACAAAACAAAACAAAAAACTAAAAGTAATTTAAATGTGTAACTCAAATTTAAGGACAGAGAGCACTTTGGTTCATTTGAATCTGGGCATAAGTCCAATGTTTGGAATTTAAAAGATGAAAAGAAAACGGGGGCATCTAAAACTTAGACAGTTTTATCATTTTCTGTCAAGAAGAGTAAACATGCATACCAGCGGGACAGAAACAGCTTTTCTAATATTCCCCAAAATTAAAAAAAAGGAATGGTTTCTGCAAATGCTGATATGGGCGTGAGGCACTGTAAGGAAAGATGAATTATAGAGACTCAAGAGAGTGGATGAAATGAAACTGCTAACAAGGTGAAATTACATTCCTTGTCTTCTTACAAACTTAATTAAGTATCTGGTGGTTTTTCTTTCCAACAATCTCTGCCTCTGGATTATGACAGTGGTGCTTATGTAGTGTGAAATATCACAGCAGATGCTTTATTACTGAGATGTCCATTGACAATTACTATCATTCTTCATAGCTCATTTCCCATAGCATGAAGAGAGAAATTGCACAGAAGCGCTCTGTTATTAATTGATGCACTTCATATGGAAATGAGCTACTAATTTTACCAGAACACACACTCTTTTTTCTGGTTAATTTTGAAATGAAATGTGGAGTTCTAAAAATGATTTTTTTCCCTTATAAGTTTCAGCAGTGGTTTCAAATGTGGTGCTTACCAGATGCTGTAGAGTTTAAAGCTTGTCTGAGTGGGCAAAATACAGTAATCATCACAGCAAAGCTGGTGTGTGTGTGATGTTTTTTGAGCTGTTTTAAGGAGCCCGGAGGCAGAGATGTTCTTGCCTATACTGTGCCCATACTGTGCTCATACTCTCAATTCTGCCTTTAAAGGCAGAATTTTGACTAGGGGAAGTGTTTTGTCGGGCAGTTTTCAAATGGGCAATTTCAAGGCTTGGTCGAAGCTGATTAGAGAATAATTTAAAATATATGGATGCAAATACATTTGGCAAATAATAGTTTGTACTTTGTTTGCTGTTTAATTACTGACTCAAAAGGCAAATACCAACTAAAGGCTAATCAAAGGAGAATACTGTGGGGTTTAATTATCACTTTCATGCCAATACACTTCATGAAAATATGAATTTACATAACAGCAAAATTCATTTGCATTGTAAAAATACGCAGAAAGTTTCTCTCTCTCCCTTTTAAAAACTGGATTTAACCACCTCTAACCATTTTATAGAGCTTAACACCCGCAGCCACACACACACACACACACACACACACACACACACACACACACACACACACACACACACACACACACTCTTGTCAGAAGAAAGGAGGCCTTGATGTGAGAGGGAGGGAAAAAAAGAGAAAAGGCAGTAATTCAGTGATGTGGCGGGAGCTCATTCCGTTTCTTAAGCAGAGTTGCAGATAACGCGCCTTTTTTTCTTCTCCCCTGTCCTGACTCACACACACGCACACACACACACGCGCTCGCTCGCCTGCTCCCAGCTGGGCCGTGGTGGCAGAAGCCGCCTGACAGGCCCCTGAAGATTTCCACTTTTAATCTCACTTTCTGACAGCGCGGTTTAGAAGGGGTATTTTATTTATGACTAAATTTGTATTTTTCTGCAGAGGGAGACAGCTGCAAGCATGCGCCCCTTTTGATGGTACGGAGCAGCTTGGGTTTTCATGTTGTGTGGAAACCTTGTCTTGCGAAAAGAGAAACTGTTTTTTTTTTTTTTTTTTAAAAAAAAAAAGCAGGGGCCATTTAACAAGTCATGTTTCTCAGTGCAAACCATCCATCACCTTGCATTTGTAATTTGGTTGAGCATTTGCTGGAGTGTTTCAAAGCACACCAAAAGGTGTAGACATGTAACATTTGTGCACTGAAGATAGAAACTGTGTTAAGATCATTTAGACAGGACAGTGGCATTACTGTGAAGGTGTGACACTGTTGTACACAGGAGCTGTAAGAGATGCTAATGTCTTCATCCCAGCTGGATCATGACACTTTAAATAAACAGCCTCACAGCTCATCTACTTGCCATCACATTACTTTTGCAATTATGCTCCACTGGGCAATGAACTGATCAGCAAACTTCATACTGCACGACGCTAAAATCATGAGGTGATTTTGGACCCGGGCATATTGTTATGCTATCGGCCGCGGAGTGAAATACAGTACGGAATACTTTTAATGCTGTTTGTTCACTGTTTGCAGTGCATGCTGATAACAGTGTGAAAAGCTGCCTGGTGGCACTGCGTTAATGTGAAACCGCTCGGTGAGCGATTGCTGATTCCCAGCGACGATAAAGGTGCGGGTCTGTCTGGGAACCTGAAAAAAAGAAGAAGAAGAAAAAAACGAAGCCACAACGGAGAGCGACGGCACCGAATGCGGCGGCGGGTGAGATTAGGAAGGTCACCCCGCTGCATCGGGAGGTCGGAGACGGACCGCGGTGTGTCCGTCCGCGCGCCTTCCGCGAGGCTCGGGGGGGAAACGGTGAAGGACGCGGAGGAAAGGGAAGGTGACGTTGGGAGAGGCCGCACAGAAGCACGCTGCCCCAGTGCCTCGATGCTCCTCCGCTGGGCGCTGTTGAGGAACGGAGAGAACATAGAGGGGTGGAGCCACCGCCGTGGCAGGCTTTGCAAGAGAGATGCGCGATCTGAGTGGTGATTTTTGAGGAGATATGCAGATGAGCTAATCCATGACACGTCTTAATTATCTCTGCCTTCTGCATATGGTCATTTTAAGGACGTGCTTATCTCTTGTTCCAGAAGCTAGCGTGTGCTAATATATAGATCCCATGCCTTCCACTGTGTGTCCTCTCCTATCATGTATGCTACCTATCGATTTCTCTGTGTTCTGCTGGGTTGAAGTTAATAGGATACTTTTGGAATGAGACTGGACTGGTGTTTTTTTTTTACATGTTAGCTACAGTTTTGTAAGTCTGAAAGAGCTGGTCTGATACATTACATCATCAAGGGAACTGCTTACACTATTGCTTATAGTTTGATATGTTCTTACATTTGTTCAGGCCAAATTACAAAGTGGGAGGGTGGCTAAACGGTCTAGGTTCCCTCACTCACCCAATGAGAGGAAAGCTGAAATCTGGAGTGATGTGACTTCTATTCCCTAGCTACACACAGCAAAACTATGGAGGGGGCCTCTGGGAGTGGTACAGTGTATACCATAGCAAATATAACAATAAATGTAAAACAACGATGATGGAGATGTTAGAGCATCAGTAATAAAATGCTATTTGTATTTCATAAAATTTAACAAACATTTGGCACCAGAGGTAGTTTTTTTCCCCCAATGTCATTAATTATCCTTATCATCTTTTTTGTATATTGAAAGTACACTGTAACTTATGAGTTTTGATTTACACCTCCTCATTTCATCATGTTGTGGCTTCCCCACTTGGGGAATGTGATGGGCCAATCTCTGCAGCCTTAGAGAGGGCTTAACCCCAAAGCTAAGACCACCAGACCACTGAACTGCATTAAAACTGGAAAGGCTGCACCTTATCTCTCAGATTAGGCACAGCCCTTCAAGATTTAATACAGTTCAGTGGTCTGGTGTTCTAAAACCGAGGATTATACCCCCACTAAATGCATGTGTGTGTGTGTGCGTGTGTGTACGTGCATGTGTGTGTGTGTGTGTGTCTGAGGAACTGCAATCTCTCAACCATGTGTTGTCACCCATGTTGCACTGGTTGGATTGAGCCTCGTTTGTTTTGGCCTCTTATCTTAATTACATAATCTCATGGTTTACCATGGCTAGTCTTGTCAGGTCAGCTTCCACCTTTTTGGGTAAGTAGCTGCTTTTACACATACAAACAGGAAACAAGAGACAAGTGTGAATGAGTGCAGATGTATGAAAGATGCTGTTTTGTCTGTGCTTTGGCCTGTGTGTGTGTGTGTGTGTGTGTGTGTGTGTGTGTATGCATGTGTGTGCTGGTGTGCATATGTGTGTGCCTGTGTTTCTGTATATAGGTGCATGGACTTGTGTGCATATGTGTGTGTGTGTCTGTGTTGGTCTGCATGTGTATGCATGTGTCTGTGTGCGTTTGTGTTTGTGTGTGTGCATATGTGTGTGTCTGTATGTGTATCTGTCCATATATGTATGTGTCTCAGGAACTGCAGTCTCTGCACCAGCTTTGATTTGTGTGGCTCTGTGAGTTTCCTCCGAGTTCACTACGACGTGCCCAGATCATCCAAACAGAGATCATTCTCATTTCTGTGGGTCGTCGGTGTGCCAGTAATCTAGGCCGATCAGAGCAATCCGTTTCAGGATATCAAGTCTGAGCTCTGAGAGACCTGATCTAACGTTGATACTACAGCATGAAAGCCAGATATCAGTCAGCAGGAGTGTCAGAGTAACTAATGGGTTTGCTCTCAATGCACACGAAAAATGGCTGAACTGTCTTTATTGATCCTCTCGATATGAAATACGCTGCAGAAAGCAATATTGTTACCATCAGCCCTTACAATAGAGAGGCGCAAATTAAAATTAAATGAATTGCTATCATAAGTTTGTTCGGTGTCAGTTCATTGATATTAAAAGCAATCATTATCAGCTTAAATCTACATTTTAATATACTACAAATACATGCTATAGTTAGTATAATTACAAAGTATAATGGCTGATTTTTCTTATTTTTATTTTTCCAGGTTATATAATAGTGAAAATTTAAAATGGAGGGTGTGCTTGTGTTAAAGGCATATTTTGCATAGCTGTGTAATTGAGCAAATGACTGTTTCGCAGTTGTATTCATTACATCAAACGCTTCACCTTGAAGGCTGTGTTCCCCTCTTCACAGCGTTTGTCAGCATGTCCGCTCTGTTCTGTTTATAGGCAGGTGCAGTGGCTGAAACCCCACAGTTTAAAATGTGAGATCATTTCATATTGATTAATGCAGATGGGCTCTTGGCTCTCAAATGCTACCTGGAGTCTATTTGGAGTAAATTACCGATGTCATTTCTGCGTGCGAAAGGAGCCCTGTCCAATAAGGCTCTGGCTCCATGTGTCGGCTTGGGGCTTTGAAAGTACTGCTCTGACTGCAAGAACCACCAAAGCTTTTAATTGCCTTCTGTGCAAATGGTCCTTTTTTCACTTGATGGAGCATTGGGGAAGGTGGGACTGCCAGGTGAGAGTGGGGGAGAATGCAGAAGGAGGCTCCGCTTCTTATTGCCATAGTTTAGAAAGAAACATAAATCCGTGCATTTTAGTAACAAATGGACACAGACCTAGATTACCCACAATACAACCCTTGCCATTACTGTAACTCTGAAAAACGAGTCTCAGCAAGTATTACACTTTTAAGGTCTTACAATATTAGATTTTACAGCACAAGCAGATCGATTTAACCTGTATGTAACTCCAAGGACACAGCACTAATCTGGTTGATAGCCCTTGATTTCTCACAGTTCAAGTTTTCTTCCCTCATTTTAACAAGATAATCGCCATATTTGGTACAACATGGTACCATATAAAACAAACTAGAAATAAATTTCAGTTCAGCACATTTTTTTTTGCATTTACCAAACTGCTAAGTATTTTCTCTTTAGGAAAAGCAATAAACGATCACACCGGAGCTTCGACAGAAGGGAATGCTTTCTGTTGCCCACCACAGAGATGAAAGCCATTATTAACGTTTGGCCCTGTCCTGACAATGCTATTTTCTGGAAGGTAATTGCAGATTCAGATCTCTGGGAGGGCTGGCTGGGAGTAAATGCCAGCTCTTTAATTATTGTCATCCCCCCCTCCGTCTCCTCCATTGAACTGCAGAGATGTCTATCGGCCGACAGGATCCCGGGGAAAATGACTCTAATGGGGAATGACCAGTGTCTGGAAAACCGCCTCAGATTAAAAGTGACAATTCTAATTGACTGCGGTGGAATTCCCCTGATAGATAACTGGGAAAAGCCACTTTAGTGCTAACATAATTGGATTGATCTGATTCTGAACGTGAGTCGCTGAAGAACACTGCACGCCCCTCAACACCCCCCACCCCCCGCCAACACCCCCACTCCCACCCCACCCCCAACACGTCTGCACCCCCTCCTCTCAATTTTCCCGATGTTAAGCAACGCTAAGTTCTGTGGTTTGCACAATTAAGGACCTGTTTTTGTAAAGTTTAGATAGACATAATGCAGCTGCATTACAGGAGATTGTACTTCGCTAATCTGTGTCTGCACTAGATAAAAAGGGTTAGGAAACGTGTAGCAAATGTATTAACCTGACATATTAAGTGACATACCAGATGTAAAGTAACATTTAAGAGTAAGTTAAAAGCTGATGTATTATTTTCATGAGCAAATGAGATTAACCTCTCAGGTGAACTTGATCGTATTTTTCCCCTGTGTTATGGCACAGAACAGACTATATTCCTACTACTTGGTATCATGTCTTCCTGTACCATTGACATGAAATTTTTTCCAGGCATTTAAATGAACTTTTATCAGCTAATTATTATCAGTAAATATTAGTATTAGTATTATTAACAAGTATGGCACTAATTTTGTCATGGCTATTTTACACCAAAATGCCCTTTACATGTAATATATTTACAGGTCTCTTCATAACTCACCATGTAGTCAGACCATAATATAAAGACAATGTAGCCTTATGAGGCATGCCATGCATTTATGAATACATTGCTTTGATCCTGATATTGCTACATTCACCAGAGAAATGTGTGTGAAGCAGCTGTATAATGAGAGACCACATGTGCCACTTGGGCATCATTGTTGACTAGCGCACAGTGTTGGTTCAGATTAACACCCTGTCTATGGCAGCGAACCCCCAGAGTGATGGTGCTGTCCCTTTTGCCTTCATTTCAACTATGTCACTACACCTCTCCTCTGGGACACACAGATAAAACTACATCATGATTACCAGACATACAAAATAGCATTTAAACAAAAGCGGAGGTTTCGTTATCAATGACAACAGTATTCACACTGGGTTGTTGAATCGAAGACTTTAGTTATGTTGAACACGTATACCTGGTTCAGGCTGCTTCTTCACAAATAACCTCAGCGTTTTTTTCTGGCAGTCTTATATCACAAATAATATCCATCCTGAGTTAATGAAATGACATGTAGAGCGATGATAGCAGCAATGATATCGGATCGCTGTGATAGAACCCGCAACAAAATATGTGAATAAAAGTTACAGTGCCCGAATGGGGAGTTCCGTTTACATCGTTGTAGTAAACCAAGTGATGTCTGTGCCTTTAAGAAAGACGAGAATGTATCGTTCAGAGGACATGCACCAGAATCCATAACCACAGCCTGTCAGTGAAAACAAATATGGCGCTTTTCTCAGACTGTCCTCGCATTACTTGACATTCTGTTGCTGGAGAGGGCATGTCTGTGGATTCTCCAACTTGTGCAAATGTTGAAATGGCGAAATAATAACAACATTTGTCTTCTTGTCAGCGGATATTGACATAACATTACAGGTGCAAAATTGCCTGTGTCGTGAGGTGTGTCTCGACGATAAGTCTAGCTCATGAGTCTTCGGGGTTCCTGTGACTAAAATCTTTTCGAAAGTCGATGGGTGACAGGACAGCACCAAGAACGAAAGAGTGATGGTCTCAAACGGAGGAGGCAGAAACGCCTGACAACACAGGCCTCAAAATGCAAGCCTGGAACACAGTACAGAAAACAGAAATTCCTGTTGCCTTCCTAACCAATATTAAACTAATAAGATATTAGTATAATATCAATTGACTATTAACTAATCAGTTGATATTTCATGGTAACATACTAATTCTACAGATTAACATAAACAATCTAATTGATATTCATGTCATAGGGCCTTTGACTGAAGCAATAGTTACCACACATTTACTATGGGTTCCTGTATTACTGTCTGAGCATACTTTTCCAACAGAAATGACATTTACTACAGCTGTTTCTTCTTCTGTGGAGCCACAGCTGAGCTTCTGAATAATTCAAAAGTTTGGTTGGTATAGTATTTTATGTCACTTCAGATCAGAGAATCAATCTCGTAGGGAATTCCTACGTTGTGTGAGCTTGATACTGTATGTCCAATCAAACACATACCGATTTGTTTTGACCGATGAATTTCAAACCCTATTTAGCTGCTAAATGATGAACGAAAGGTAAAATGCTGATTCCTTTATTTGGAGAAATAGGCATGCAGGCTGTCTATTCCAAGAGTATAAGATGCTGATTTATCTAGAAACTCAAATATGTTAATAAACACAACATTTCCTAATCATAATAAATCTTTTTCATCAAATGGTAAAGCAAATTCAGTCACAATAAAGAATTATAAATCATAAGATCTCTGTGCTCTTTTACCTACACAAAGAGGTCAACATTCACTTCTTATTTAATAAGCATTTACTGACCTTGTCACCTAAAAGCAATTTCCCACTTTGTACAGTTTGTCGAGGAGTGAATTAAGAGTCATGCCCACGGCCACGGGAAAACGCTTTTAATTTCCTCCTGACATTAAGATGTTTGTGCCTTTTAGGCATTTGGTGGCACAAGGAGTTGTGCCCCCCTCCCTCGGTCTCCCGCTCCCGTTTTCGTTTAAACACTTCAATCACGACAAAAAGAACAAAAACGCTGTTAAACTAATCAAGTAGAGGAAGGAGAGATGAGCCTCCCCCTGTGTTTGGTTTTTTTTTTTCCCTTGTTGTCACTTCCTCCTTTTTTCCACAGGGCCATTAGAGGTGGAGCAAATAAGCAGAGGAATTCAGCTGAATCAACTATCTGCTGCTTAAACTGCAACAACACGTCAGCGATCGTCTCCATCCACGTTGTCTTTGAGTAACAGCAGAGTTATGAGGCTAAACTAAGACCTTGTTTTACCCTTTCCAGTCCCTGGGTACCATGGGTTGTACTCTGTATGTATGTGTAAGTAGTTTATATTACATTATAGTCATTTTGCAGATGTTCTTATCCAGAGCAACTGACATATGTTACAATCTTTACATGTTATCCATTTATACAGCTGGACATTTACTGTGGCACTTGTGGGTTAAGTACCTTGCCCAAGGGTACAGCAGCAGAACCCCCATGGGGAATCAAACCGGCAACCTTTTGGTCATAAATGCTGTTTCAAACCACTATGCTACACTGCCACCCAGAACTAGATACACCTAATTTATTATGTACATGTAGTCAGTGGGACCTAAAGTCTTCATTTTACATTTTGTTTGTAGATGAATCCAGGGGAATGTTTTGGTCATGTACCATCCCCACACCAAGTGAACAATGTTGTACAGCATTGATTTTTAACACTTGTCACGATGTTTACTATTTATAATACTTGTTTGACTGTCCTCATAAAGCATGTCCTCGAAAGGCCTTTCAATGATAATCATTTTCAATTAATTTTTTTCTTTTTCATTTCCTACATTATCAGTACCCATCATTACAAAATATTGATACGATAGAATATTTCACACAAGACCTACAACCTGTACTAATGATAAAAAATGGATTTGTCTGCATGCCTGAACAAGTACTACTTAAATTGGGTTAAGTAATGGCATGTGCTAATATACACAGACTTACGATACGATCTCAATGGTATATATTGAAACGAAACATTTGTAAGAATAAAGTAAAATTCGCTGCCGCAACATATACTGCATGGACCTGTCTGTATGCTATCAGCACTTCTGTTGGACTCCAACAGACGTGTGCGGCACGAGAACAAACAGAACAAACAGAACAAACAGAACAGGCCTGTCAAAAATAGTGGACAAAGCTGCTGGAAAACACACAGAAGAAATAAAAATCTGCTACTCTGCTGCTCTATGGTCACGTGAGCTCGGTGTGATTGGCATGTCAGATGAGTCATTAAAGAATCAAATTATAACAGTAAAATAGGGCGGCAGTGTAGCATAGCAGTAAGGCACAGAGCTTGTAATAGAAGGGTTGCTGGTTCGATTCCCTGCTGGGGTACTGCTGCTTTACCTTAGGCAGGGTACTTAACCCATAATTGCCTCAGTAAATATCCAGCTGTATAAATGGATAACATGTTAAAAAAGTGTAGCCTATGTAAGTCGCTCTGGATAAGAGTGTCTGCTAAATAACAATAATGTAATGTAATGTACATAGCCTTAGATGGTCTGCTTAGCACAATGAGCTATTTGCTAACCTGGTTTGGTTAGGTAGAAGAATGCATGGCCATGTGGAAGTGCACACAGGGACCCTATTCACAGGGAGAGGGTTATGGTGACCAGTTTACAGAAGCTATAATACAATACATACAGCATGGCATAGAGGTTTGAAGTTTTGTATGATGTACCTGTTCAACAAACAAAAAAGAGAGAACTGCCTTCATTAATATCTGTGGCTGGAAATTTGTTGTCCATTATACTATGAGATAAGGACAGTAGGCTGTGTAACTTCAATGTGCAAAGCAAATTAATTTATAGTTAGTATTACATTAGAATATATTTCATTTTTCTCAGTTCTTATACACCGTCATATGTTTGGTGGTTACTGAAATTAAAATATTTTGCTTAAGGCAAGATATGCAGCCTTTGCTCCAATGAAATACTCAGAGTTAAGTAAAATGCACTATAGTATTTAGACTTGGCACTACCATCCAGGACCGTTCTTATAACACCTGAGCATACTGTAGCTGAGACTGTAGTGTAATATTGCAAAAAGGCTAAGACTGTGTAATAACTAGTTACCTAGCAACAGTAACAAATGCCTATAGTGTAGAAAGAAAGGTCAAAGGGTACGACCCCACTGTGATACCGGCCATTTTCCATCTAGGAATCAACCTCTGTGCTATACCAGACCAAACGAATGGGTTGGGAGTCTTGGGCACGAAGTGTATGTGAGCTGAAGTCCATAAAAAAGAATGTGAAAATGGTACAATCAGAAGGCATGCGTGGTTGAAGTCTATAAATGTATAGGTCACATTTGGTCCTTGCTTAATTTGAAAATGTAATGTACTGGAAAGAGGTTAATAAAGAGGCATATACATTAGTATCTCTATAGCAACTAATCCAGATATTTGATAAATATGTATCCCGGCAGGAATGCGCATTGACGCCATTGCCAGGGCTGTAACATTTTATCGGCAGCGAGAGAATTTTTTTTCATAATGACCTCATTAAATTCATAGAGGAAACCATGGTGTTTAATTAATACGACTATTCATTTATGGCAAAAATAAACAATATGGAAGACATATGGACACCCAATAAGGTTTATGGAAAAATACAGTATATAATACATTCCTTTTAAAATTTCAAAAAGTGATTTTATTTAGTGTGAAGAGGCTACATATGTGTGAATGTTTTATGTTGTCTAAATGATTAAATGTTAAGATCATGAAGACAATAAGCTTGAACAGAATTTATCCTTGCCTTTTGAGATTGTGTACTTCCAGTTTATAATTCTCTCAATGTGCCTGTGCTAGAATGATAGTCATATGGGATTGACAGTAATAATATAGTAAATATTAATATCATACACTAAACACCTTCTGCATTTTTCCTGTCCCCTCACATTCATGAAACACACATGCATGAAACGTGTGTGTTGTCCACGAAAGACCTAAAATAAACCGTACAAATAAATAAGAAAAAGATGTTTTACATGATACCAATCGCATTAATATGGAAGCGATGACAGGACACATAAACTCTTTCAAAGCCTGCTTTGACTTTATCCCTGTCAGTCCCTTCCACGAGAAGTTAATGATCCTGGCAATAAGATGAATCACTCCAGACAGCGAGCAGAACAGGCCTGACAAGTGAGCAGGCTCACTCCTGACACCTGAGAACGCAGGGAGAAAGGATAATACTCACACAGCCGGCTACCTGTAGGAGCCGCGCCAAGTTCGCTCTCAGATGAATTTCCATTTCCATTTGGAAAACATGTTTTGAGAGTCTGGTATATTGGTATTGTCAGTCCCTTATTTAGAATAAATTTAACTGGGAAAAAAGTGTTGTGTTGCAATTTGATTATTTTGATGGTGTCATAGTGCTCTGAGATTTGCTAAATTAGTTGCTACTAATGAAGTATGACTTCAAACAATTAATGAAGGGGTAATAGGCAGGTACTAAATTGTTACCCAGATTTGCACTTAGGTTGTTGGTATACGATTGGAAAATTAACAAAATATAAATGATACAATTGTTATGATGTATTATAATTTTAGAACCTGACATGCAATACAACAGACCTGACCACAAAGGTAATATGTTTAAAAACATTTTCTAAATAATTTCTCACACAAAAATTGAGAAGTAATTACCTGTTTGCTACTCTATTATTCAACCATTTCCTAACTGCATAAATAAACTTAATACAAAGTGTGACCATAAATCTCATCTTTCTCCCACTATGCTTTGATGCCTTTCCAGTAACTGCTCCGGAAGGAGTCTGTATTCTCAGTGGTTTAAACCATGAATATGTACCATGAAATGTGTTGATGCACTGCGCTATTTTCTATTAAAGGTGTATAAAATTTCATTCATACTTTTGTCATATGACAAGATATGCAGAGTCTTCCAGGTGCAATGCACAATGTAATTCCATATCAATCAAAGTGCAAAGTACCATTTGTAAAAGACACTGCCAGTCCTCTGAAACTGATACTTATGCATATAACATTTCATAATAAACAAAGACCTCTCTCTCTACCTGTCTGTCTGCTCGTCCCTCATTCTCTATAATTTTATCCTTTTCTCTCAATCTCTTTCTCTCTCTCTCTCTGTTTTGCTGTGTGTGTGTGTGTGTGTATACGCATGTGTATGTGTGTGTGTGTATGCATGCGAGTGTGCGCGTGTGTGTGAGTGTCTGTGCATGTGTGTGTGTATGTGTGTGTGTGAGTGTCTCTGCATGCATGAGTGTGTGTGTGTGCGCACGTGCGCCCGTGTCTGTGTGTGTGTGTGTGCCTGTGTGTGCGCGCGTGTGTGTGTATGAAAAATAGTGGTGGAGACTGGTATCCTTTTTACCAGAGGCTCCAGTGGCAGATTCCACCAGAGAAGGCTAATATATGAGTGATGACTGACATTAGCCCAGGGATGCCTCAGTGAAGCACCTTTTGATCTATCATCTGGCCATCCCATATTAATGACGAGGCTGCCATGTTTGAGGGTCACAGAATAATTGATAAAGGTGTAATGCCGGGTATTTGTTAGCAGCAAAGATTCACTGATCATAACTCTTTATGAAAGTGGACATGGTCTCTCCACCCTGTTTTGTGTGTGATGACAAAAATCACACCAGTTAGATGAACAGTAGAGACAAGGAGCAAGGAGTCCATGCCACACTGTCTTCCAGAATAACAGTGTTCTTTAATATATATATTGTAGATTATACATTATATATATATATATATATATATATATATATATATATATATATATTACAGTCATTCTTTGCAGGGCAGCAGTGAAGTTACAGAACAGTACTACATAAGAAGCAGTACAGAGTGCAATGAAGAGCGGTGAAGGAGGGCAGAAAAACATATCCACCTATTCACATAGACCTGGGGCTGAAATAAGGCCTCATCTTCACATTGATACCCAGGTGCTTATTGCTTTCTGATACAGCACATGAGCCTGCTGACAGACGTCAGCCCACCCTGATTGCCGTGTAGAAACCTCTTTCAGCTAATCTAAGATTTCAGGGGAAAAAAAAACCCAAACATTGCTAGCGGTATATAGAGGTCACAACACATTGGGAGTAAAGCAGGTGCTCGAGAGAGGGATAGGATGATTTCAGATTTTTATCACTACATACTTTGCCTTGTTCAGCCAATATGCAATTACTTATCAAATACCGGCATGTCAATCATTCTTGTCAATCGTTCTGAATAACCTCAGACACACAGTAAATGAAAGTCACATCGTTTTTTTCCCTGAAAAGAGTAAAATTGTCTTCGATCCAATTAGTGTGGCTGCTGACTGACTTAATAGACCCATTATTTCCTCATCCAGAAATGAGTAAACCCTACGTGCTGTTAAAAAAAAAAAAACACCAGTGCATTAAAGTAACGAATGAAATGCAGTTATCTACAGACACATTTTCCATCATTTAAATGGCTTTATTTCCATCAAGACGACTGTGGCTTCAGAGTCTCATTCATTAATATCCTGTTTGGTGGCAGGTAGCTGGAATGCAGTCAGCACTCAAGTCTCTGTTTGACAGTTTACCTGTGGAGAGAGTGGGGTGTGGGGTGGTTTTCTCTACCTCCTACAGGGTCACTTGTTGTCACTTGCCAGCAGGCAGAACATATGGTCTCTCCACCATTGAAAAGGTACTCGTGCTCCCAGGGTGTGTTGTTTTGTGATATTGGTATAATGTGTGACAGACTGCAATTATAAGTGAAACCTTATCAGGTTTATCAGAGGACAATGGATGGTGTTGTCAGACTCGCTGCTCAAAATAATTTGAGCGGTTTTCTTCTACATGAAATGGGACCAAATAGTTGTTTACTATATTTCAGAACGTACCATCTATACACAGTAACATAAGAGTATCGTTCCTGTTTCCACAATGTGTTGGAATATCTGCCGAAAGAAATTGTAAAGACAAAATCTAAAAATTTAAATCATGCAGTTTTGGGTGGTGTGCAAAAAGGTCTGACACATTCTTTAAAGGAGTCAGAATCAATACTTGTTTCAATGCAAAAAATATTGTTTTTCACCTGAACTGGAATTTGAAAGTTTATGGTACTAGCAAAATCAAAACTTCTTTACTAAATGTCTCAAATATAGACCGCTAATGCAGTGCTGAGAAATTCGATCATGCAGGTAACATGCTTACATGATGAACAAAATACAGAGTTTTATGTTGTGTGTTCATGTGCATACAATATGTGTTAGCTCCTGTCTTTGAGTGCAAAACAAACCCTCAGAGAGATCCTTTCCTGACCCTACAGCTCCTCGACCGTCTTCCCAAGCGCACAAACACTGAGCGACAGCTTCGGTAACTGAAGCTGACGATCACAAAAGCACGCTTGCTAATCGTTCCTCATGAATGTGAAAATGGAGGGCAAATTAAACTCGGGCAGAAACGGCCCTGACGTAAGCGATGAGATGAATGCTTTCACGGACAGGGAACGTGACGCCAAACAGACAGCAAGCGCTGTGTTAATGTGCTGTTACTATTATACATTAACATCGGAGACACCATGCATAGAGAGACCGGGGTGGGCAAAGGGTCAAGGAAAAAGGACTGAGACGTGTCAGAGGATATCCATACATTAATCTAACCTTGAACAGTCTCTTACCCTCTCTTATTGATTAATAATGCCGTGAGGGAAGACGGAGCGTTTCACTTTTTGAGTATCGCTGTGATATGGCTCGGAACTGCATGCTGAAGGAACTGTAAAGTCAAGTGTGTACTCTGCGCACCTTGTCATTTCGTTCAGTTAAGAGGCGACGGCACGGTAGGGGCAGCTGTTTTTTAGCCGTAGCACTCCGTTTGTAAGGGTAAAGTGTGTTTCTGTCCACTTCCAACCAACGTCCAAGGGGTAGAGAGATATGAGAGTGGTGGGGGTGGGGGAGAGTTCGGGGGGCTCTTGGGAGAGGCACGGCTCATACTTCCTCTGTTTTCATTAGTACTCTGATCACAGCGGGCGCAGCCGAGCGGAACCTCGCCGCGGCCCACGGGGGCTGCCAGGAGAGTGACGGAGACAGATCGCAGGTGTACCTGCAGCGGACCCCGCCATAGATTTGCATGTCTGCCAGCGGAGAGAGAGCCCGCCGCTCCATTTGTTTTCCGCTGATGAGATAATTTTTCTAATTAACCTTAAGAGCATCGGCTTGATGTCCTATCGCCGTGTTGGAGGGCCGCGAGGAGCCCGCCGTCTCTCTCCGCGCGGATGTTTACAAAATACCAATGACTGCTTTCCGTTCCGGCTCGGGGAACAAGCGCCGGGGCGGCGTCCCGGAGAACAAACGGAATGCGTCGCGGTTTTTTTTTAATTATTCCTCGGGAACGTCAACGCTCACTCACTGCATGAATCTGCACTTTTATACTGAAGTAATTGATTTCAAGAGGCCTCTTGTCCTTTAGTGGGGGGCGTGTTGTGCCACCTTCTTCAGTTTGATTGTAACAGAAGGAAAATGGTCCAGTTGCTCACCTCTTAAACTCGCCTGCAGCCAAATCCTCCACAGCCCCCACCCTTACCCCTCATCCCAATCCCCATCCCCATCCCCATCCCCATCCTTACCCCCCCATCCCCATTTGGGCAAGATCAGAAGAGCTTCAACACCTATTTTCAGATTCAGACTAAAACTGATAAAGCTTAAGCACACTAATTCCTACATTACACATAGCCCTTTAAAGTCCTCCTTAGAGAGGTACTGTAGTAATTTTTGAAAGTATGAAAAAAAGCCTCCCATTAAAAATATTTACTTTTAAGATGTACTTTCAAATGAGATTTAGTAAAAACCCAAGTCCAGGAAAGCTGGAATTACCTTTTGCAGCTCTTCACATTAGGGTACTTTTCTAGACATTTACCAAGTACCTTTCACACTGAAGTCAATTTCACATAATTTGAAAAATGGTGCATTATTACAGAGTAAATTGTACTGTTTTTTTCTGCACACTGCCAATTCATATTTGCAAATCACATTCTTACCAATATCCCTAAGCAAAATAACTGAATTTCTTGCACAGATAAGTAGCACATACACTCTTCATTTGATATTGGGTGCAAAGATGATTGAAGCTCTTTCTCCTTCTACAGCTTGGAAACCCAGCTAAGTACACAGGTTTATGTGGTGAGTGATAATACTTTCTCATACTCACACTTTGAGCCAAAATGGCACTTATTAAGCAAAGCAGGCTGGGTTGCATCATTAAAGAGGTTTGGTTGAGAGGACTGTTCGGCTGTGAATGTGTCAGAAACTGCCATAGCTGACTACACAAAAATAACGCTCTACCCTGGTTCTCTCTGGAACATCTTCTTTTTCCTACCTGTGAGAGAGAACGAGAGAGAAGGAGAGAACAGAGAGGGAGCCACACCAGATCAACGTGAACATTAGAAATTCATAGGTCTAGACCCCATTTACCAAGTGCAATTTAACCGCAGTTCTACAAACCTGTGGCTAGGACATGTCTCAGACTATAAATAGCCTCCACACATCCACATTTCGTATCTGCCGTTTAAGGGCATATTTACCAATAAATGCAGCCCTCAGGGTAACAATCTACCCTCTTCCTGCAAAAAAAGAAGAAAAAAAAAATCCAAAAAGGATATTCCAAGATGCTTGCCCAGAGCCCAGAGTACCTCATGGTTTAGATTAGAAATGTGTAATTCTGCAGCCATCTGGCTGGGGGAGAAGGAATCTAAAAGCTTTGCTGATGCCAACTTCATCCTGCTTCTTGGAATGGGCTATTGGTTTCTAAATGGCTCTGGGCTGTGTGTCCTTCATGTATTTGTGAAATAGCATTAGCTACTCCCCCGATCCCCCCTCCCAGACCCCTTCTCGTAAAGTTTAAAAAGTAATCTTGACTTCGAGCAGCCAGCTATGATAAGGAATAACAACTGGGTCAAGGACTTGGGATAAGTCATTTGACAGTAATTACAACATTCAGACGCAACAATCCAAGCAGTCTACAGTACCCCACACTTTCAGATAGAACCCGTTCTAAGCAATGGAAAGCCCATTGTTTCACATTGCTCACGAGTGAATCAATTTTCTTGGTATTTTGCAGCTTTTGTGAATCTGGGTGATTAATTAAGATTACTGCCTTATCATCCAACCATTAGGGGGAAGGGGGGAAAATATCGCTGTTGTGTGTGGAAAAATGTACAGTATCTCCATTTACCTACTGTATGGATTGTCTGCGCAAATCTGCACACAGGCGTGAAGGCTGGTATATACAGTAATACAATGGATCTAAAACAGACCTACAGATTTGTAAAAGTAATGGAGCTGTACAACCATGTCTTGAGTTAATGTTTGTTAAATGTTTGTGTTATACAGTATTATATCAAGCCTTATAAAACATAATGATGGCATCATTATGTTTACTGCTCACTGGCTTTTGAAATAACTTGGCAGTGGCGTTTCTTAATAACACTGTCCCAAGCTTTGGGAATACTAATATAACCATTCAACTTCAGACGTGATGTGACTTGTTTTGGACTTTGGGGAAAGAACTCAGGGCAATTTAGGTACACCTGGTGCATGTTTTTTTTTTGACGTGTTGCTGTTGTTTTGCTTCCTTTGTGCAATAAACTACAGCACAGCACAGCACCAAGTGTCGGAAGCCTTAATCCTACGCTTGAAAGACTAAGGTCACCTTTCTGTTTCCCCCAAAGGAACGGCCATTTTACTCTCTCTGCCTTAGTTACTGTCAGCCCCTTTTCACACGTTATTAAAAAATCTGTTAGCACAGTAGTGAGATCCTTGGCTTGTGGAATGGAGATGATGGCATTTTTGATTTTTTTTTTTTTTTTTTTTTTTTAAGAAAAACCCTCAGGCATCTTTTGGAGGTTTATGACCCTGAGATTATTCATTTTTTGGAGCTGGATGTACCGCTCGAGGCTGTTTCCGAGCGAACCTGATTTTCATATTGATGTGCGACGTTGAGCCGACGTTTTATTCGCCTTTCCGATCCCCATATTGGGCCATGCATCACCTCGCCTCCGCGGCTGTCAGGGCGCGCTGATAGCGCGCGAGGCGGACAACTCCTCTTTTAATAAATAAACATGTTAGCTGCCGCTGGTATTACATTCCAGCCCGTCTTAATGCTCATAAATACATTTCATTATTATTAAGATTTCATGGGGTACGAGTCATACTCTTTGTTTCTCTCTTTTTGATTTCATACACAGCGTGATAATGGTTCTTAAGAAAATTATAATCATAACGTCTGGTGCTGATTAATAGAACACAGGTTTTTTATGTTACAATTTCTTTTATGGTGAGCTGCTGAAGATTATTTTTTTTCCTATAGCAGGATAGCTTTTGTAATATTGGTTATGTTTCAGTATGAAATATTTTACATATGCAAATAGTGTCATGGACCACTGCTAGATTAGCAGTCGGCAATATTTATTAACCAATGGTTTTGACATGGAGCTTTCAACGTGATCATTTGTCATTTTCTTATATTTAGATGTGATTTTCTAAGATGCGTAAACGTCACATTCAGTCCCCCATCTACTGGAAACCCACAGTACAAAAATCTTCTGGTTCATTAGCCATCCCAACAATATTATCAAACACAGAATGAGAGAGAACGAGGCATGTTCATCAGGGCAAGAAAACATTTGGGATTAAAGTAAAAAAAAAAGATGTTTATTAAAAATACAGTCTTTCATTCTCATGAATTCAGACACCACATCCTTGAAAATCCTTACATCCTTTTGTAATAATAAAATCCTGCTTGATCTGGTTTTGCTGAAACTGTGACGCAAAAAGGCCACTACAAAAATACATCTGAGATAACCGCTGCAGCCCCCTGTCCCGGCAGGACCGAAGTAATCACTGTGAAGCCATATGTCATAATTCCAGCTTCAAATCACTTTGGTCTTAATTTGGTTGGCTAGGAAGCTTTCATGTTCTTATTTCCGTTGTGAACACTCAACATAGGTCAAATATTTTTTAAACAATAATAACACAGCAGATGTAATGTTCTTTTCCTTCTTTGATTTATGAAATATGCACAGATTTCTGAGGGCACGCCTTTTAATACAGTCTTCTTATAATGTAGAAATGCAGCATGTACTATACTTTAAGGCTGCCAAACGTACAGCGGTGGGCTTCCAGAGCAAATCAGTATGACGAAAGCATCTTTTAGCTTCTTCGTTTCCCTGTAAGCGATGCAGAGGGGAAAATCACTGCGGCCAAATTGCAGGAAGTTGAGCATCGTGTGTAATACAGCTTGTAAGGCTGCGGAGAGATTATCGGGGGCCAGATGTGCGTTTTTTTTTCTCGAGGAATTTCATGCCGTCCGAAGCAGCCGAGCCGAATCCTCTCGAGTGAGACTGCTGTCTCAAATCGCTGGCTCCGCTGTCCTTAACAACCGCATGTCCCGGGTTCGGGGGGCTCCGGCACACTATTGATTTGCTTTGGCTGTATTCGCGCTGCTGACATGTCACATATTATCCTATTTAAATTGTGATTGACCAAGGCAATCCAGACGAACTGCCCCTCTCATCCGTCAGACAGAAGCGTTCCATCTTGCGTTCACACTGATAACCCCTGCGCTGTCTGTTGCGCTGCATGAAAACGAAATAAATTACATCCATTATATAAAAATGCAGTGAAATTAAATTAAACAAAGTGAAATATAGGAAGACATGGCATTTCACGGTTTGGTGTGTGGCGTTCTGAACAAAACGCAGTAAGTGAAAGATATCTGCTTGTTTTAATGTAGCCGTAATTGAATTTTGCACACTCTGAATCACAACTACAGTATTTGTTTTTTGTTTCATATAGCATTACATTACATTACATTGAATATAATGAATGTAATGTAATGCAATGTAATACAGCATGCTCACAAATACTTTGAGGAGGGAGTTTGGGTGGGTAGTGGAGCTGGGGACACAGATTACAAGGCCATACTGTTTGACTATGCAGTTCACCTGAATATGAAGCATACAGTACTGGTGGGGTACTGGGGCAATTGTGTTTGTCTAATCTTTTGTGTGTCTAAGAAATGTTTAAAATCATCTCCAAAGTCAAACCCATTACTGAATTTTATTTAGTATTAGCATGTAGGGCAGGACATTTGTACTTGACTTGACAAATTCCTGAATAAGGTGTTTGTGCATGTATTTAAAAGCATTTAACCCGAAGAATGCTAACAGAAGGACTGCTAAGAATACTTCGCTCAATCTGAGATATCACTTCTCAGTCACACAGAGGGAAATTCATTGTATCTCTAGGTTATTTCCATCACATACACACTGTCAGCTATATTTCAAATCTAATTAAGGATGGTAGATTACTAGGTAATATTACTAACAGCAGGTTCTAAGCTGATGAGCTATGTCCCTGGGAGAGAATCACCTGCTTTGGTAGATATAGTGCTTCATTGAAGCAGAGCTTGTCAGCATTTTTTGGAAAACTGGTAAAAAATAATTGTGTCATCCTTTATAGAGCAGAGTTGGGGGGTGACAGCGCCCAAAGAAGCTTCATTACTCTGCTTTTTATTGGGGTGAGAAGACAGAGCACTCTCTTTGTGATAAATAACGTCTTTCTCCGAGGGAGCTGGTGTAAAAAACACACAATGGCATTGTGTTCCACCTCACGCGGATGGGCCATTGAGACCGAAATCAATTCAACAGTAGAATTAAAGCTTTGACTGGTAACTCTAATGGTTTGTATTGGACGCCCATCGATGCTGTCATTGATCCATGGGACTCAAAACCACGCATGTGAGACCCCAAACACATTACATTACAAACTCCCGTTATGCTCGAAAAGACAAATATGAGTTTTTTTTTTTTTTGAAAAAACAAGCGACAGGAAGGAAAATCATTACCACTTTTTATTAATGTTCTTTTAATGTCGAACTGTAAAAGGAAATGAACAATAGCAACTAAAATGTAAAGATTATCCCATGAGGAACTTAATTGTGGTAAAACAAACAATAAGAATTATATACAAGTTCTTAAAAAGTATCTTAGGTGGTTCTCTAAAGTGCAGTTTGCCTTCTGTTTTTGACTATGGACATTTGAGATTGAAATTAGCTCAAAGTGTCTGGAAGAAGTCAGTTAGTACTAGCAAAAGAACCCCTAGGGAAAGTGTTTGGATGTACAAAGGTTACACCAAGTCAGTGGCCCTTCCAAAGTTTGGAAGGAAAGGGCCAGAAATTCTTGGTGTGTGCCATTAAAAATCTTCCATGTTTTTATTTCCTTATCTTACTGCCCAAGGTGCTCTTTAATGTCACAATGCAATGACGATTAATTATGACCAATTTCAAGGCTGTCATATCCATAGAGGGTAATATAAACATGGTAAACCACAGGCCATCATCAGAGTAACACTGTGCTGTAAGTTAAATTTACATGTAAACAGTGAATTTAGAATATTACACATGCTGCTGCCCAAGATTCCATTTGCTATTAGGCTAATTCGGTGTAATTAGCACCATAACATATGTCACTAGACTAAGATACTCAGACATCTGAAAAAACAACAAAATGAATGAAACAATTGCACAAGAAAGGCTGTTACAGAAAATAAAAGGACAGGGGAGTGTTAAGGAGCCACTTTTGTATGCCACTGTGAAACCAAACACATATGTCCATGCTAGATTTATTCTAATGACGCTTCATTTAATAACAATGTTTATTTTTCTTTTTTTAAGACTGTTATGGGAAAGCCATGGAATTTCAATGAAGCAATAGTTAGAGGGAAGAGCTCTTTATTTCAGCTAATTAAAGCTGGATAAGCCTGAAAATGTATGCATGGATTCTCTAAAATCAGACAGTAAATGGCAACTTCCACCTGTAATATAATCGTATAAAGCTTAATTGCCATCTTTATTAGCTTTGGTTTCTCTGGAGAGTTGTAAACAGGTTTTATAGATCCAAAACATGGCCGTTTGACAATTTAAAGGAACACTTCATTAGATTGGTTTTCCCTGGGAATGCCACAGAGGCTAAATAGAAGGGAAACTGGGGGAACGTGATTAGATGTTATTAAGGCAAAGGACCACTCCAGAGACCTGGAGCCTTTAAATAGTGCATTAAGTTTCAGGCTAATTTCCCATGCACAACTGAACACTTTCCCAAGAGAGAGAACAGTTTTGAGATTGTCAGAATGGATATGAGCTGGAGATGACTGTTACGAAAAACAAAGATGCAGTTTGATTGTTTCAGTTCAACACCTCCTCAGAATACAGCAACCGATTCTTTGTGTCTGTCGTAAAGACTGGGATTTCGAAGATTTGAGTTCACGTGTTAAGCATGACAGGTTATCCACTGCTTCTGTCTGTCTGTCTCTTCTTTTGGAGCCTGGGTGGCAGAGAGACATCGTCAAGAGTTCAGGCATTTGTTGAAGTGAAAAAACATGTTTGAAGGTTTGAAGAGGTGCAACAATGTGATTACTCAAAGTGCACTTCGGCAAGACTGAACTTAAAGGACAGCTTTACATTTGCCGTTGGATTGTTAGACTTTCACCATCTGATGTAGCACCTAGGGGTGACACAAAATGGGTTTGGTCAAAAGGTGCATGTTTGCTAGGTGCTTTAGAGATGCGTGACATAGATTCCTGTAGTCTGCATTCTCAGAGTCATGTTTAAGGTTAATATTCCCCAAGTCAAAACAGTCAATTCTCAGAGGGGAATCTGTTTGAGTATTAAGTGTAAAAAAAAGTGCAAAGAGGAGAGTCAGAAATTCAGATATACTGTACCATTGTAAAAAAAATTGCTGGTATGTCATGTCATTACATTATTGTCATTTAGCAGACACTCTTATCCACAGGGACTCACATGGCGACTCACATGTTACAGTTTTACTGTATATGTTATCTATTTACACAGCTAGATATTTACTGAGGCAATTGTGGGTTAAGTACCTTGCCCAAGGGTACAATGGCAATGCCCCAGCAGGGAATCGAGCCAGCAGTCTTTTGGTTATAGTCTTACCACTATGCTATACTGCTGCTAAAATATCAGAATAACATCAGAATGACATTTGATAAAATGAAAAATACTTTACCTGTCAACAGCTTTTGTGATCCAACTGGACAACATCAATGTGACAAGATGGTGGGGATTCTGTTTTCTAGGACAGTTACCATTTCAAAAAATCTATTTTACATTGGATGACCATGGTACACCATTTACAATGCTGTAACAGAATTATAACTTTACAAACAACCCTGAAAACATATCTTTGGGTATGAACAAAAATATTCTCCTAAAACAACTGAATTAATGAAGTTGTGCGAGTGAGAACGTTTTTCATTTATTTATTTTTCAATCAAAATTCAACACTTTTGTAAACATATATATTTTTTTTAAACTTCTGTACAAACCTCCAACTGCGGTCAATGGGGAAAATTGGAAGTGGTTTACAGTGTGGTGGCTTCTGTGTATCAGAGATACTGCTCACAGAAGCCTACGGATACAGCGCACCACGGTATGCAGACATGTGCTCATATCTAATTAAAACCTATATGAAAGCTTGGAGCTGGCTCTGCTAATTTGTAATGCACTGCATTTCCAACATCTGAATGCTCCTTATGATGGGTGCTGCCTCCCTTTTGAAAATACAAATTAATACACAGTCTTTATGTGTAAGATTGCATAAATTGCATAGATTGCACAGTGTCTGTGCTATGAGCCTATGTTCCATTCTAATGCAAACTGCATTCAGCCAAAATAAAATATATCACACTATAATTTGGTCATAAATGTGTTCCACTTAATGTGTGTTTTTTTTGCTCATTAACGTAGTGTTCCATATGACACTCTGCTTATATGTTGTAAAATATTTAATGGAACAAGAAGACCATCTTTGCTCACTGATGAGCGTTATTGAGTGTAATTAAGGAGGACATTGCCCTTAGCTCTCAGTATTGACAAAGCAAACATCTGACAGAGGTCTTAATTAAGTGAGCACGCACAGGTTTGGCTTCAGAATTTGGCTTATGGCCCACGTTAATTAACTTCCCCTCAATTTTATCACCCGCTCTTCAGATGCATGAAAAACAAACCCGAAAAAATGTCTACAGAGAGGATCAGGTATACTGAAGACATATCAAATATATATTCCAACATACAGCATCCGAAACCACTATTTGCAAAAGGAATAAATGTGTAATATTATTATTTTGACTTATTGTTGATCAACAAGTTCAAAATATTTGACTTCTAATGACTCCGAAGCTGTTAATTTCAAGAATTACATACACTTTCGCCAACCACAGCATATGTGAACCAAGCGGCCACATGTACGATGGGCCACACTGAATGACACACAGATTAAATCACTGTCAATCATGGTGCAGTCAGGACATGTCAGTCTTTGATGTTAGAAAGCACCGCTTGGTGTTAACTTCATTAAACGAGTACAGAGGGCCACTCAGACTCAGCGAGAGGGAGCTTTGGTTCCCGCGATGGGGACTCAGCTCACGTTTTAACATTTCTTTCACAGTCCAGTCAAGGGTTGATTTAAACCTATTGAACCCAGAAGTGGAATTTTAAAGCTTCCTATCAGCTAATACAACTGGACTTCAGCAGCAGGGAGGCTTGGCTTCAGATCTGGAGGCTCCAGCGTGTTTCTGTGTAATTTAATCAACACCCTCTTTAAAAAAAAAAAAGAACTAGGCAGAAATCAGTCATCAGGAGCCATCTTCCTCCTGGCCAGCGTGATGATAGGGACTATATAACAGCAGCTGCTAAATAGTACTAATTCCCCAGGATGAAATACAAGGGGGGTTTTGGCTGTAGCCGGCCGTTTATGGGCTTCGTATCAGGGCCATATTTCAAGGCCGGGCTCCAGCTTCTGCCCATTAAACTCCATTTGATGCATTAAAGGGGTGGTTTATGGCCTGCTCGAAACCTCCTACAGGTCTACACACTCGCATGCTAGGTGATATAAGGGGGTCTGATTGATAGTGGCAGAAAGGGGGGAGAGGAAGGGAAAGGGAACGAGGCGGCCATTTATTAAAGTTCTGCGAGCCCCGCGCGAAGCGAAAAAAACCTGCCAGTCTTCACTTTGAGTTAGAGCCTTCCATCTGATTTCAGCTCTCCCTCACATTTCACACACAACAGAGGATAAATGTCTATCAGGGCCGGAGACAAAAGCAAATCACTATGAAATTGATATTGTCTCCAGCAGGACTCTGTACGTGAAATATGGTCGGCAGTGTGAGTATGTAAAACGCAGTGTGGATACACTGTCCCTGCTCAAATATTGTGCTGATTCTATGCACGTGAAGGGAATGCTTCTTACAGACCCCTCCTCCCCCACATTAAAATGCTCAGCCTTCTCTTATCTAATCTGAAACAGCAGGAAAAGATCGGAGATTGTGAATCCACTCTGCTCTCACAGTTCAGTTTCGTGGAGAATTTTGAGGAGGAGACCACGCTGTGGTCCAAGGGATAAATAAAACACCCTTGCCTTGGACTGCTGTACTGACTTTCAGAAGAAATATGGGCTTTCTACACATTTCCTGGTGCTTTCATCATTTATTTATGCAATTTTACTGTTTAGAACTAAAACAAAACTGGATAGGGTGCTCACAATTCTTACAATGGAGGATGACTTGCTAAAAAAGCAAGACTTGCTTTTCACTTGTTTCATCTAAGCAATCACCAATCACCATGCAAATATATGTAATACTGAACATACTGAGAATAAGTTTTTTTCTGAATCATTGTTTCTGCCTGTGAGTGTTCAGAAAGTTAAAGTGGAAAAAAATCTTTAAATAGAGGTTTCAGTTCCTCTGTTTACTCAGATGAAAAGCTCTGGTTGGTCTAACGTCTGCATCACTGACTCAGGAAGGAAAGTCAGATTCTAGGCTTGCAGGGTATGGTTATGTATGTATTAATGCTAAACATCCTAAAACATGAGATTTTTAAAAAAATTAACCATAGATCATCCATTGAAGGTCATTACCCAAGACATACTACAAGATTCTCCACTCAAAAAAATCATTTCACATTATTAAATGTCATCCTTTCACCCAGTCCTAAAAAAATAAGCATACAGAAATGAGCTTGAAAAATGAAAGAACAAGGCGGTATTTATATAAAAGTTGAGCTGTTCATGTAGGAGTATATCGTACATGAACTGTTTCTGCGGCGTGTTTCACAAGCTGCCGCAGGGGTTATTGCCTCAATGACAAATGCACTGTCACTGGTTAATAGGATGTTCCTCAGCATGGACCTTTTGTAAAAGCAGACGGGGTGCAGCAGACCCCGTGACATGATAGCAGATAAAAAAAAAAAAAATCACGGACAAGCATTTCAAATGAACTTCAATTACTGACAGATTATGGTGAAAGGCAATATAAGCTACTGTGATGTCATTTTTATGGCTTGCCTTGGGATTCCTGGGGTGCCGATTTATGTCATGTCAAATTCACAGGGCCTTGCAGAAAAAAGGGGCACATTTTTAGACACAACGCAATCCACAGTGATCTCTCGTGGGCCAAAGGAAAATGCAGTGCCTTTCAAACTGGAATGAAGCATTACTCTTTGGTGTAGATGTGGTCAGCTATTAGTCCCTGAAATTCTGTATTAGGATACAGTTTGCATATCCACAGTTTGCAACAGATTGTGCGCAAGTATGTTTGGGAAGTCATTTAAACAGTAGTGAATCAGTTTGACATACAGTATATCATTTATTTATTAGGGGCCTGATTCTACTCTCCTAATTTTTTGCTCCGTAGAATACAGTGTATTTAAATATTTATACACTTCTTGTGGCTGAACTTTTTGCGAATCATACATGCTTTTATATAAATTACCAGCTCCTGACTGCAAATAGTACAGAACCTTCAATGTCTTCGCATCACATGAGAGAAGGAGAAACCTGGCACGTCAATGCTCAGAAGTGGAACAGTAAACGTCTCTAAACTTCAAAGCAAAAGCGCCCCCTAGTGGGTTTCGTGGGAGCTTGTCATATTTGTTGCTCTCTGTCACATATAATATGATCTAAACCTGAAGCAGAGAGGGCAGTATCAAAACCATATTTTTATTTTTTTGATCATTTTTACAGATGCTTATCACTGCAGACTTCTAAACAATGTTTTTGTCCCCTTATTTTCTGCAATAATCACTTCAATGAATGGGAGTGGATCTAAAAGTAAAATCAATTCCTGCCTCAATTGCATTAAAATGATGAATACTTAATACAAATTCAATAAAAATCTAATGTGCAAAGGTGAGATATTTTAGTTAATTGATGACAAGTGTTCTAAAATTCGCGTTTTAATGCTGGTATGTATAGTTGTCATGTAAAGATTCAGCGTTCTGTATTAGAAATGCTAAATTAATACAGTAAGTTGAAAATGTTTTTCATTTATGACAATACATTAACACTTGTTACAAAAACAAGCTTTCAAAGAAAAATACAGTTCAATGTACCTTCAGTTTTGCAGTAGCAGTAACCCATGCTGTAGGGTTTATTGACAATCCAGGCAATATAGGCATTCAGGATGTTGTCTTTATGAATCAGACATGTTTCATACCCTGAAGACCATTACTTAGTGACCATTTTTTTCTGCAGAACTGTCCATGTTTGAAAGTGTTTCCTGTTATGTGTGCTAGATATAGGTTAGGTACAGGAAAACATTCACTTCTGTCAAGATAATATTTTTTCAGAAAAACTGAAGTCTAAGCTGAAGGGAAAACACTATAGAAAAGAAAATAAAGACTGCTTTCATCTCTTTTCAACCTCTACTGTAGGAATACACCTCCTGCTAACACTATTGTACTATGTGACACCTGTTAAACTCATCCCCTTGGTTATTTCAATGATACCTCTAAGATAAGGTATTTCTGTTCATGACAACAAAGCTAACTTGCTAAATCTGAAAATAAGATGAATACATGAGCTCCACAAAAAAGGCTTTCATTGTACAAAAATGGAAATTTACTGACATCTTCAAAGTGGTGGTAAAACTGCTGGCAAAAACAGAGCTGTCATTAAAATTACTGACATCAAAATGAAGACAAGTCATACTCAAAAGTTCAGGCCGTTTTGTGTCACACAAGCTGAAGAAATGCTATTCCCAAACAATGCAACTGCTACTGTTTTTACATCTTGCCATTTGAAGAGGCTTTGTTCTCTCAGACTTCATGTGTCACAGCTAAGTGTCAAATGCAAGAGTGTGTCAGCAGAATTAAACTGTGGTTCACCTTCACTAGGTTTCTGAGTCCATTTAACTAAATGAGAACTTTTTGTTTGCCTCCGAACATAACAGCTGAGCAATACCATAGAATATCAGTTTATAAAATCCATCTTCATATGAATCACATCAACATCAGCACATCACCCTAAATACTAATAATTACATTTAAGTGAACTCTCTCTGCAATGACTTTTTTCTTTCTTTTACATGAATAGATACTAATTGGCTTGCTGGCCAAGTTGCTGATTGTATATAGATTGTATATATTATGCTCATTTCATTTCTCTGTGAAAACATTCAAGCAGGATTTCTGAGGTGACCTGAATTCAATCTGCCAATGCACTCACATTCCACCAATGGCTGTTCTTCACACTGCCAGTCACTACAGTGGACTGGTTGTTCATTGGAGAATAGGTGCTGATATCATTCAAGTAACTTGTAGGTGTTTGACAAATCACTGGGTGGCTGAGAGTGGTAAGAAGAGCAACCCCTGTTCCTGGTGGACTGAAACCAGTTTGTTTGGCGTTTGCCTCCTGGCAATCATTTACTGATGGCACAGCTGGGATCTAACCTGGGCTGTAGAGTTCCCCTTGTGCTCAATGCCAGTGCCTTAACCAATGAACTACTCAGGAGCCTGTTCTGACTGAAGTGGAAGTCCTCATAACTAGGGTTCAGGGTAAATAAATTCCCCATGAGTGTTGTACCCAGTTGTTTTATGACACAACTTTGCTCTCCACTTCCACAAGTAAATGGTCAAAGGAAAATTTGTTGTAGGTTCATAACCCAAAGTAAAAATGTACAGTGCACAACACTACATACTTAAGTTTCCCTGGATAAGGGCCTCTACTAAACAATAATTTTGCAAAATTACGACCAGTTGAAGGGAACCAAACCTTAGTGAAAAATATCAAGGTAAATAACTGCAATATTTACACAACTTTTGTGAATATAAGCCATCTCCTCCAAAACCATGTGCAGAACTCATCTAAACCTCATCATTTGTGATGAAAGATTTAATCAGAGAGTCAGCCAGCGGAATGATTAGCTGACCAGAGCAACAGAATCAAATTAAGAATTTAACTAAGGTACTGGACTTAACACCCTGGTTCTTGCCAATTAGTGCCCTTTGACTTTTAACAGCACAATTCAGTCAGGACCCCTGTTTCATTCAGATTATACAAGAGCAGAATTCACATGATTAATCCAGACAGGGAACACAATATTTTAGATGTTTATCAATATGTGTAACCCCCAAAACAAACCAAAACATTCTGTGGGGAGGAAGGGGTTCCTTAACATGACAGAATGTTATTCTGGATGTAAATATTTAGCCTCTATGTTTATACAGAGAGGGTGGAGAAGTGAAGAAGAAGAATAAAATGCTCTTAGGGTCAAAGGTCAGCATAACTCTTTGACCGCTCCCACTCTACTGAAAGTGGCTGTTTTCTACATAATGTCTTACTTACGCCACACTGATACCAAAAAAAACATTCTCACACTATTTAACCTGTTTAACATTTTCCAAAATTTAGAGATTAGTTTTAGGGCATCCTTATCTAGACTTCAAGGAAGTAATGTTATTTATTGTTTGTGCATGCTGTTGTGTAGATGCTGTCGTACAAAAAAAAAGATTGCCAATGGAAATGGAAGGGAATATCAGTTATATTTGCCCTTCAGCTGTTCTAGAGGGTTAATGTGTAAGGGCTCATGCATTCAGCACACAAACATTAAATTACATACATGTGAAGAAGCTGGCCAACACAAAAAAAAACCCCAGAAGGTGCAAAACTTTCAAAAACACAGCTTATTTTAAAAATCCACAAACAAAAGGAACCAGCCTGAACACACAGCCAAGCAAACTCAGTGTCTCAGCAGTGTAGCTTCACACCTGTATTTAACAAGCCTGATTAGGCATGTTAGGCTCATTAACAAATGTCTGGCTTACACACAGACAATTACAAATTGACAAGTAACAATGAAACAATTAACTGGTAAGATGCATTCGATGTGAAATGAGCTAAATTATGGTCAAGCTGAAAATGGAAAGACAATGATTCTTAGACATTTAAGAAGTTTACAGTTAAACAATTAACAAACATTTTTCTGGGAAAGGTGAAGGTTCTCTCTCACAATAGGCAGGCCAAAGACTTCCCATGAAGTGCACTCATATGTGCAACTAGAACAGAAGCTTGGCCAATCACACATAGACTTTCAATGCAGCTTACCTCACTTAACTGAAAAATAGGCTAGAGAGATTGTGCTTTTAAAGATGACCATATGGTGTTGCAAATGACCTGTGAGAACTGTCTTATATAGCTCCTAAACAGTAGCTTGGCAGCACCATTTCTTGTGGTTGTGGTGGCATTCACATGCCCATGCAAGTGTTGCCCACGTGACTTTAGGACAGACCCTTGTTTGGTCCAGGACTGCTGAAAAGATCTCTGTCTTATTAAGGTGAAACTTGCTAGCTAAGCTGGGTGATGACAGAGCAGAGAGAGAGTCACATGATGGGTAAGTGGGTGGGTCTTTTACATCACATTATATTATTGTATCATTATTGGTCTTATCCAGAGTGACTTACAATTTTATCCATTTATACAGCTGGATGTTTACGCAGGCAATTGTGGGTTAAGTACCTTGCCTAAGGGTACAGCAGCAGCGCCCCACTCAAACTGGCGACCTTTTGGTTCTGAGCCCTGTGCATTACCACTACGCCACACTGCTGCCCTTTTTTGACATACAAAGGTTATAAGCCCTACTCCTTACCCTACGCCACACTGCTGCCCTTTTATGACCTACATGTGACCTCATGAAGCGCCACTAAATCTAGAGCAGGAATGTTTCCACAGGTAAAAATGAAATCAATCCTTTATACTACTTTCCAAATGAGCCTGAGAGAACCCTTGTCGCCAAACCCATGTGATAGGGTACACATATATTCTTCTCAGCTGAGCGTTGCTGGCAGACTGGACAGAGCCTCACTAAAAATCTGACCTTAGTTTGGAATACAGTGGAAATCAGGGGAAATATTTACATTTATTCATTTGGCAGTGACTTACAAGTGAAGCAGAGTACAACACAAGCAAATAGCCAACAAATAGGAGTCAACAATATTAGAAGCACTGCATGACCAAGTTTCAGACAAGGTAAAAGCTAGCTAGTAGAAATATAAGTGT